>SJYO01038358.1:0-20000 GCA_006410555.1 Capra ibex
TTATTTTTTAAAGTGAACTTCTATTTACTAGTTGCTTTTATTTATTTAAAAGCTCCAGACATACTTTTTATTATATTTCAAAAATTTTTTGAATTTATTTATTGGGCTGAGCCTTCACTGTGGCACAAGGGATCTCTTCCTTTCTTTTCTTTTAAGCTGTGCAATGTAGGCTCCTCAGCTATGGCATGTGGGATTTTTCAGTTGTAGCATTCGAACTTTTAGCTGGGGCATGTGGGATCTGATTCCCCGACCAGGGATCAAACCCTGATCCCTGCAGTGGAAGCACAGAGTCCTAGTCACTGGACCACCAGGGAAGTTCCTAGGGTTACAGTTTAACAAAGCTAAGTAACAGGTATATGTGTGCTCAGCATGTTCAGTTCAGTTCATTCACTTGCTCAGTCGTGTCTAACACTTTGCGACCCCATGGACTGTGGCACGCCAGGCCTCCCTGTCCATCACCAACTCCCAGTGTTTACTCAAACGCCTGTTCATTGAGTCGGTGCTGCCATCCAAACATCTCATCCTCTGTCATCCCTTTCTCCTCTCTCTTTCAATCTTTCCCAGCATCAGGATCTTTTCAAATGAGTCAGTTCTTCATATCAGGTGGCCAAAGTATTGGAGTTTCAGCTTCAGCATCAGTCCGTCCAGTGAACATTCAGGATTGATTTCCTTTAGGATGGACTGGTTGGATCTCCTTGCTGTCCAAGGGACTCTCAAGAGTCTTCTCCAACACCACAGTTCAAAGGCATCAATTTTTCAGCACTCAGCTTTCTTTACAGTACCCTCTCACACCCATACATGACCACTGGAAAAACCATAACCTTGACTGGACGGACCTTTGTTAACAAAGTAATGTCTCTGCTTTTTAATATGCTGTCTAGGTTGGTCATAACTTTTCTTCCAAGGAGTAAGTGTCTTTTTATGTCATGGCTACAGTCACCATCTGCAGTGATTTTGGAGTCCCCAAAATAAAGTCTGACACTCTTTCCACTGTTTCTTCATCTATTTGCCATGAAGTGATGGGACCAGATGCCATGATCTTTGTTTTCTGAATGTTGAGCTTTAAGCCAGCTTTTTCACTCTCCTCTTTCACTTTCATCAAGAGGCTCTTTAGTTCTTCTTCCCTTTCTGCCATAAGGGCTCAGCATGTTAGTCTCTATGGAGTCCATTTCTGTGGACTTGAAATATTAACAATAAAATATATAAACAAATAAAAGTAATCCAGTCATTTTGAGAAAAAAATTAGAAAATGGTAAAAAATGATATAATTGCATCATCCAAAATGTTAACATTTTAATCCAAGTTTTTTCTTTGAATTCTAATATTTATTGAGCCTGTACTTCATGCTCACTCAGGATATGGGACATTGTAGATGCCTTTGTTAGGGACCAAACGATGGTCTCTAGGACCTGAGTCATGTTTACCAGAAAGAGACAGGATACGCACTCATCCTGCCTAGCCAATCATGTAACGCCAGCTACTCCTGTAACTGAGACAAAGAACTGCCTATATATAAGCCGCCATACTCCTTTGTTCAGGGCTCTTGTCGGATTCCCTTGGGGG
Organism: Capra ibex; assembly: GCA_006410555.1. Classification (NCBI taxonomy): domain Eukaryota; kingdom Metazoa; phylum Chordata; class Mammalia; order Artiodactyla; family Bovidae; genus Capra; species Capra ibex. Next base: position 1,564 of record SJYO01038358.1, read on the forward strand.
GTTGAGACTTGGGCCCTAGCGCACTAGGAATAAACAAACTCCCTTCTTGCCTTTGCATTACTGTGGTGGACTTGCTCTCTCGGTCGGTTTGGAGATATGGGCTCGGAGCATAACGTGGGGGCTCGTCCGGGATCTCCGTCCCACCGGGGAGGACAACACTCCTGGTAGAAGGGAGTAACCTCATTAGGAGATAAGAGCTCTGAGCACCGGTGCTAACGTTGCAGAAGCCCAGATTAAGTCCGGGGCCGAGTATCGTACTGGGGAGGCATCTGGGTGTAAAGTGCAGAGGCAAGTCCAGCGTAAGGCTGGGGCCCGGTTTCGTGCTGGGGAGGCGGCTGGCTCTGTGAACATCCTGCAGGTACGATTGAGTGCATTTTTGGTGGCCACCTTGCATTTGTTATCTGTTTGTCTATATGTGGTGTCTGCGTTGCTCTTTGTGTGCTCTGTTGGCTCCCAGTGTACTTTTCTGTGATCATGGGACAAACAACTTCTCCTTTATCTCTTATGATTAACCACTTCTCTGATTTCAAGTCTAGAGCTCAGAATCTTTCATTACTGGTAAAGAAGAGCAAACTGGTGACTTTCTGTTCTGCCGAGTGGCCCACGTTTGACGTCGGATGGCCACAAGAGGGAACCTTCAATCCCCAAATTATCCAGGCAGTTAAAGAGAGGGTGCTTACTCCTAGTCCTGCCGGGCACCCAGATCAGACTCCCTACATTCTGGTCTGGCAGGATCTAGTGAGAAACCCGCCAGAATGGCTTAAACCCTTTGTTCTCGCTCCTCCTAAACCTTCCCGTCCCTCTTCCCCAACTCCAACCTCGCCAAGCCCACAGGTGCTAGTCATGAAGGTTTCCAAAGAAAAAGAAGGAAAAAAGGACGAGAATCGACCAAAGCTGGTCTTCCAAGAATTTTCTCTGTATCCTAATCTGATAGATCTGGAGACCGAATTGTTCCCACCCCCGTATGCAGATCCACATCTGCCCTTGCTTCCACAGGTTCCACAGGTTTCATCGGGAGAAGCCAGGAGGAGAACCGAGCCTTCAGCTCATCCCAGAGAAGGGGACCCCGCCCAGGGAACTCGGGGAAGAACAAGAGAAATGGCCAGCATAGTAGAAGAAGACCCAGAAGTCCCCTCCTCCACCGTTCATGCGTTTCCGGTCTGGCCGGGGCCAGCCAGAGAGGGTGGAGAGCAGACATATCAGTATTGGCCCTTCTCCACTAGTGATTTGTACAATTGGAAAACCCAGACTCCCTCCTTCTCTGAAAAACCGCAGGGTCTTATTGATCTTTTAGAGTCTATCCTTTTTACTCACAATCCCACTTGGGATGATTGTCAGCAACTGTTACAGGTGCTTTTCACTACAGAGGAGCGCGAGCGGGTCCTGTCAGAAGCTCGGAAGAATGTGCCAGGGGTGGATGGGAGGCCCACAATACAGCCTAACCTCATTGAGGAGGGATTCCCCTTGGTGCGACCCAACTGGGACTTCAAACACGCTGAAGGTAGGGAGCATCTCCGAGTGTACCGTCAGACTCTTATGGCCGGCCTTAGAGCGGCCGCCAGGAAGCAAACTATTTTGGCCAAAATAAATTCAGTGAGGCAGGAACCAAATGAGAGCCCAGCAGCCTTCCTTGAAAGGATAATGGAAGCTTTTAGACAGTATACCCCTATGGACCCACAGGCAGATGAGTCACGAGCGGCAGTTATGTTAGCATTTGTAAATCAAGCAGCCCCTGATATTAGAAAAAAGTTACAAAAGATAGAGAGGTTAAATGAACAATCCTTGCAAGATCTAGTTAGGGCAGCCAAGAGAGTTTTTAATCATAGAGAGACCCCAGAAGAGAGAGAAGACCACATTAGAAGAGAAGAAAGAGATTTTAGAGCAAAAGAAAACTGTAAAAATCAAAAAGAGCTGGCCCAGATATTTTCTGCTGGGGTTGAAAACAAAAACAGGTTCCAAAAAGGGAAAAAATTGGACTCAAAAACTGAAGAAAAAATGACAAGGCGTAAGCTTGAGAAAAACCAATGTGCGTTTTGTAAAGAGTTTGGACATTGGAAAGATAAATGCCCCAAGAAAAATCTAAAAGAGGGGCCCAAGAACCCCAAGAACAAGACTCCCTCTCCAGACAGTCATATCCTCTACGCGGGTGAGGATAGCGACTAGTGGGGTCAGGGCTTGAAGCCCCTCCCCGAGTCCTGGATAACTATAAACGTGGAGGGGAATCCAGTTGGCTTCATGGTAGACATGGGAGCCCAATACTCAGTCTTAAACCAAAAAGATGGACCCATGTCTAAGAAAAGTAGCTGGGTGCAGGGAGCAACTGGGACTAAACGATATGGATGGACTACAAAACGGCATGTGAACTTGGGGGCCCACCAGGTGACCCATTCTTTTCTGGTGATACCTGCGTGTCCAGCGCCCTTGTTGGGAAGGGATTTACTGTCTAAAGTAAATGCCCAAATTCATTTCGACCACGGACAAGTGTCGGTTTTAGATGGGACCGGGCATCCTCTTCAGGTCTTGTCTCTGGCATTAAAAGATGAATACAGACTCTACTTGCCAGAGGCCCCAGCGACAATAAGCCCCGAAGTACAACCATGGGTTCAAAGATACCCTCAGGCCTGGGCTGAAACAGCAGGAATGGGACTAGACAAACAGAGGCCCCCTATCATTGTGGAACTAAAAGCCAGTGCTTCCCCGGTGAGGGTACGACAATATCCCATGAGTCAAGAGGCTCAACAAGGAATTACTCCTCATATACAATGCCTCATAGATGCTGGGGTCCTGAAAAGGTGCCGGTCCCCATGGAACACTCCCCTGTTGCCTGTGAAAAAGCCTGGGGGAACTGATTTTAGACCGGTTCAAGATCTACGAGAAGTCAACAAACGGGTGAGTGATATTCATCCTGCAGTTCCTAACCCTTATACATTGCTAAGCAACTTGCCTCCAAACTACATTTGGTACACTGTTTTAGATTTAAAAGATGCCTTTTTCAGTTTTCCTCTTGCCCCTGCAAGCCAAGAGATCTTTGCCTTTGAATGGCAGGAAGACGGTGGTCAGACCCCTGTGCAGCTGACATGGACTCGCTTACCACAGGGTTTCAAAAACTCGCCCACGTTATTTAATGAGGCCCTGGACGAAGACCTCCGTGAGTATCGGGTTGAACACCCTACCATTGTTTTATTACAATATGTTGATGACCTTATGCTGGCAGCGGCTACAGAGAAAGAGTGCCAAGAGGCAACAGGTGACCTTCTCCAAACCTTGGGGACTTTAGGTTACAGGGCCAGTGCCAAAAAGGCCCAGATTGCCAAGCAAGAGGTTACATACCTCGGTTATAAGATAAAACAGGGCCAGAGGTGGCTAACACAGGCTATGAAAGAAACCATCCTCCAGATCCCTGAGCCGGCTAACCCTAGATGAATGAGAGAATTTCTGGAAACTGTGGGATATTGCTGGTTATGTATCTTGGGGTTTGCAGAAAAGGCCAGGCCCCTATATGAAGGGACCAAAGAAAACAAGGACTGGAAATGGACTGAGCCAATGAAAGAGGCCTTCCAAGAGCTCAGGCGAGCCTTGCTAGAAGCTCCTGCCCTTGCCCTCCCTGATCCATCTAAGCCTTTCCAATTATTTGTAGATGAAAAGCGGGAGACAGGGAAAGGGGTACTAACACAGAGATGGGGACCATGGAAGCGACCTGTAGCTTACCTTTCCAAGAGACTGGACCCAGTGGCAGCCAGATGGCCACCCTGCCTCTGTATCATCGCGGCCACTGCACTCTTAGTCCACAATGCTGATAAACTGACTTATGGACAGAGACTCTTGGTCTACACTCCTCATGCCATAGAGAGAGTTTTAAAGCAACCCTCAGGTAAATGGATTTCTAATGCCCACTTGACACACTACCAGGCCTTGCTACTTGACACCCCACGGATTCATTTCCAAACGCCCTGCACTCTAAATCTGGCCACTCTTTTGCCCAATCCAGAGGAAAATAGCCCCCTCCATGATTGTGATGGGTAACACATGATTGTGCTGGCCGGGGTAACAGCAATGCAAAAGGACTTAACTGATACTCCACTGGATAACAGTGAGCTAAAATGGTTCACAGACAGCAGCAGTTATGTAAAAGATGGACAGAGATGGGCAGGAGCCGCAGTAGTAGATGACTCTGGACAGACGATATGGGCAGAGGCCCTTCCCCCGGATACCTCAGCACAAAAGGCAGAGTTAATTGCCCTGATTCAAGCATTAGAGAGCCAAAAGAAAAAAAATAACTATTTTCACTGACAGTCGCTATGCTTTTGGCACGGTACACCTCCAGGGCCTGATATATCGGGAACGGGGGTTTTTGACAGCTAAAGAAAAAGAAATTAAAAACTTGCCTGAAATCCATAGACTTTTAGAGGCTGTACAGATGCCTCGGGCTGTGCCAATAGTACACGTACCTGGACATCAGAAGGGTGACAGCCCCACGGCACGAGGGAATCATGCCGCAGACCTGGCAGCTCGAAAAGTAGCTGATGAAGATTTCATCACCCCTGTGTTGGCGATCGGACTTCCACCTCCAGGTATGGGAACTCTGCCCCCAACCCCTGAGTATTCATCCACAGACCTTGCTTGGATCCAAGAACACATCAACCTTCAAAAAGGTAAAGATGGATGGTACCGAGACTCAGACGGCTACTTGATACTCCCTGCTCAGTTGGGACGGCAACTATGTGAGCATTTACACTTGTCTACTCATCTGGGAGAAAAAAAGACTCTGATGCTCTTTCAAACTGCGTGCCTGCGATTTCCCCGGCACCAGACAACTGTAAAAAACATAGTGCATGCTTGTAAGGCGTGTCAACAGATGAGGCCAGGAAAAAGACAACATGCAGGACTGAGGTATCGGGGAGAAGGACCAGGGCAACACTGGGAAATAGATTTCACCGAGGTAAGGCCAGGCAAGTATGGTTACCGGTACTTGTTAGTGTTGGTGGATACCTTCTCAGGGTGGGTGGAGGCTTTTCCTACAAAGGGAGAAACCACGATGATAGTGGCAAAAAAGATTTTAGAAGAAATAGTTCCCAGGTTTGGCCTGCCAGTGACCATCGGCTCTGATAATGGACCTGCTTTTGTGAGTCAAATAGTTCAGAGCCTTGCCCTAGCCCTGGGGACTAAATAAAAGTTACATTGTGAATACAGTCCACAGAGCTCAGGGCAAGTAAAAAGAATGAATCGAAAAGAAACTCTAAAAGAAACTTTAACTAAATTGGCTATAGAGACTGGCGGGGACTGGGTGACCCTCCTTCCCTTCGCCCTCTTCCGTGCGCGTAATACTCCTTATCAACTTAATCTGACCCCATTTGAAATTCTGTATGGGAGACCTCCCCCTGTATGTCCAATATTTGAAGAGAAAAAACTACCGCCTCCCACGTTGGGACAATTCCAAGAGGCCTTGATGGCCTTAAGCAAGGTGCACTCTCGTGTCTGGAAACTGCTCCAGGAAATACATGTGGGTCAAAATAAGGGAACTATTCCCTCACATGACATTGGCCCAGGAGATTGGGTATGGGTCAAAAGGCACCAAACCAAGGCACTAGAACCCAAATGGAAGGGTCCTTATGTTGTTCTTCTTACCACCCCAACTGCCCTAAAGGTCGACGATATCGGGCCTTGGGTGCATTGCAACCACGTACACCCAGCTGCTTCAGCAGAGCAGGAAGATGCTAAGAAAAAATGAGAAGCATCTCTGCACCCGTCCAACCCCCTAAGGCTAAAGCTTCGAAGGTGCCAACAGGACCAGGACAGCTCGGCTGGGCCGTCTTGTGGATGACCCAGTTACTCTGCTCCAGAGCTGCCAGTGTGAACCCGCATCAACCCGTCAAAATCACCTGGAAGCTGCAAAATGGACTAACACGAGAGGTGCTAAACTCCACTACCGCAATACATCCACCAAACACATGGTGGCCAGACTTGTACTTTGACCTTAAGCTGATGGCAAATGTGCCTTGGGCTAGGGGTTATCTCCGAGAACTAGGGTTCTGGGCATGCCCAGGCGCACCCAGACATGACTGGAAGACCTGTGGGGGGGCACAAGACTCTTATTGTAAAACTTGGGATTGTGTTACTTCTAATGATGGACCTCGGCGCTGGGAAGTAGGAAATCGAGATTTACTTAATTTTTCATTCGCCAAGCCCCTCCCTAGGGTCCTCGGAGATCCAACTTTTAGCTGTGAAAGTTGCAATTATGCCCAAGTTAGAATAAGTTTCAATCCAGAAAAAAGCAAAAAAGAGGGGACCTGGATCTCTGGCCTATCTTGGGGGCTACAGACGAGGGAATCAGGAGGGTTTGGGGTTGATGGGAAAGGGATTATAGTAGTGAGCCAGGTCTTAGAGCCAATTCTTGTACACAGTATCGGGCCCAACAAAGTAGAAAAGCTGGCTGTAACCCCCCGCCTAACGACTTCCATGCCAACATCTTTGGCAGTGAGCCCTGAAGCAGAAGCGCTCGCTAAAATAGATCCCCTATGGAAGCTGATTAGGGCAGCTTATGCCACCCTGAATCAGACCCATCCTGAGGCAACTAAATCTTGTTGGTTATGTTACAACTTAATTCTCCCTTATTATGAAGCAGTAGGCCTCAACGCCTCTTATGACTGGGCCAACAGCACCGATCCTCCTCAATGTCATTGGGGGGACCGAAAGGTGGGTCTTACGATGAAAGAGGTATGGGGAAAGGGCTTATGCATGGGCACGGTGTTACCAGCGAAGTCTCCAGTTTGTGTGCATGTCGTCGAGCCTGATGATTTGCCTGTAGCTAAATGGTTAATGCCTCAAATGGGGAGATGGTGGGTCTGTTCACACACGGGGCTAACTCCATGCCTGCATAGCTCAATCTTTGACCCCAAAAAAGAATTCTGTGTTATGGTGGCTGTCGTGCCAAAGATTCTGTACCAACCAGAAAAAGCAATATATGATTATTGGGCCCAAAAATTAACTCTAAATCCTCCAAAAAAAACTTATAAAGTTAAGAGGGAACCTCTTACCGCCATAACCATAGCAACTATGTTCGGTCTTGAAATAGCCGGGGCTGGAACCGGAATAACAGCTCTGTCCCTGCAAAGCCAAGGATTTAACTCCCTGAGAGTGGCCATAGATAAAGACATTACCCGTATAGAGCAATCTATTAGTCATTTAAAATCGTCTCTAACTTCTCTATCTGAAGTAGTTCTGCAAAACAGGAGGGGATTAGATCTGCTCTTTCTGCAACAAGGGGGACTCTGTGCTGCCCTAAGAAAAGAGTGCTGTTTCTATGCTGATCATACAGAAATAGTTTAAAAATCTATGGCCAAAGTGAGAAAAGGACTAGCCCAACGTAAACGAGAATGTGAGGCTCAACAGAGATGGTTTAAATCTTGGTTTCAACAATCCCCTTGGCTGACTACCTTAATCTCCACCTTGCTAGGACCCCTGCTAGTACTTTTACTAATGCTTACCTTTGGCCCATGTATTATCAATAGACTTGTAGCCTTTGTAAAGAAACACATAAATAGAGTACAGCTGTTTGTACTTCGACAACAATATCAAACTGTGTCTCAGGACCAAGAGGAAGATTCCTCTATATGATCTAAGGACAGGGGGGAATGTTAGGGACCAAACGATGGTCTCTAGGCCCTGAGTCATGTTTACCAGAAAGAGACAGGATATGCACTCATCCTGCCTGGCCAATCATGTAACGCCAGCTACTCCTGTAACTGAGACAAAGAACTGCCTGTATATAAGCCGCCATACTCCTTTGTTTGGGGCTCTTGTCGGATTCCCTTGTGCGGGATGAGACTTGGGCCCTAGCGCGCTAGGAATAAACAAACTCCCTTCTTGCCTTTGTACTACCGTGGTGGACGTGCTCTCTTGGTCGGTTCGGAGATATGGGCTCAGAACATAACAGCCTTGAACCAATAAAACTATGACATCCTGAATGACACATGCCATATGTGTTGCCAAAATCTCCAGCATAGGGTTTCAGCTCCGTTAAGAAGTATCTTTAATGTAGGTTTAAAGCATTTCACTGCACAAATATTCAATATTCATCAAAGAGGTCACCCACAGTTTTCTGGAAATAACGGTAACTAATACTTTCATTGAGCGTTTACTATGTGCGAGGATCTGTTCTGAGCACTTTATCTGTATTAACACATCTAATCCTCACAACAACTCTCTGAAGTAAGTGCCATTATTATCATAATCATCCCTATTTTCAACAGGAGGACGCTGAGGCACAGACAAGTTAACTAACTTGCACAAGGCCACACAGTTGGCAAATGATGGAGCCAAGATTCAGACCAGACAGTCTTGGTCCAGAGCCCTTGCTCTTAACCACTCTGAAAACTTATTTTCATTATTGTTAATTTTACAATAATAATGCTTTCTGTTTATAGTGTGTGGCAAATGGACATGAGTCAATAATTGAACTCCGATGTGGCAGAGCCTTAATTATTTTCATTTCGTGTGTGTATGGCTTGTCTCAATCAGAGAGAAAGCTTCTGAAAGGCAGACACCATGTTTTAAGACTATTTTTTGTAGATCACTATGTCATTCAATAGTGTTATTTGCCCACAGAAAATTGGCAATAAATATTTACTGAATGATTGAAGGGAAACATAAGAAAATTCATGAACCTTTCCACACAGAGGCATAAAAGGTTAATTTCTTAGGTCAATCAGGAAAGATAGTCCTCAAGAGACTTTTCTATGATTTTGGTTTTCATGAATCTTTTTGTTAACAAAAGCTTTATTGAGATATAAAGTGAATTCAATGATTTTCAGTATTGCCATTGAGTTGTAGAATCACCACCACAATCAACTTAAAACCTTATCATCACTGCCTCAAAACACCCTTTGTCCATTAACACCACTTTGCAGCCTTTCCTGTTTCCTTCCCACATCTCCTCCCAGCACTAGGCAAGCACTAAACTAGTCTCCGACTCTAAGGACTTGCTCCAGACATCTTGCAATACGTGGTTTTTGTCTGACTAACTTCACTCACTTAGCTTAATATTTTTAAGGTGGTTGTTGTTGTTCAGTCGCTCAGTTGTGTCTGACTCTGTGCGACCCCATGGATTGCAGCATGCCAGGCGTCCCTGTACTTCACAATCTCCAGGAGTTTGCTCAAACTCATGTCCATTGAGTCGGTGATACCATCCAACAATCTCATCCTCTCTCATCCCCTTCTCCTTCTGCCCTCAACCTTTCCCAGGAACAGGGTCTTTTCCAATTAGTCGGCTCTTCACGTGAGGTGGTCAAAGTATTGGAGCTTCAGTTTCAGCATCAGTCCTTCCAATGAATATCCCTACAATGAACTATTATTTGGCAATGAAAAGGAATCACTCATTAACTATTTTATGAAACCAACTTACTAATGGATTGCAAGATTCTAGACATATTTATACTTAGTTTTAAAAGAGTATATGGTAATAAAATATTCGTAACACAAATTTTTTCCATTTTAAGTGTACAATTCAGTGACATTAAGAATATTTACATTGCTGTGAAACCATCACTAATATCCATCTCCAGAACTTTTTCATCATCCCAATCTGAAATGCTGCGTGAATTAAGTAAAGCTCCCCAGTCTTCCCTCCCCTCCAGCCTCTGGCAACCACCACTGTTCTTTCTGTTTCTATGAATCTGACTCTTCTAGATAACTCAGATAAGAGGAATAAGACAGTATTTGTCCATTCGTTACTGGCTAATTTCATGTAGCATAAAGTCTTAAGTCTTCATCATTGTTTTCACATTGTCAGAATTTCCTTCCTTTTTAAGACTGAATAATATTCCACTACATTTTGATCATCCATCCACCCGCCAAGGGATGTTTAGGCTGCTCCCATGTTTCAGCTGTTGTGAAAAATGGTGGTATGAACATGGATGTACAAATGCCTGTTAAAGTCACTGCTTTCGATTCTTTTAGATATATAAAATAGAATGTGTGGATCATATGACAACCCTGTTTAACTTTTCAAGCAACTGCCAGACTTTTCACAGTAGCCAGTTTTCCACAGGAGCTTCATCATTTTATATTCCTACCAGCCGTGACCCAGCATTCCAACTTCTCTAGATCCTCGTCAAAACTTGTTCTTTTCCTTTCTTTTTAAAATAATAGTCATCCTGATGAGTGGGAAGAGGTACCTCATTGTGGTTCTGATGTGCATTTCCCTAATGATTATGCCATATTTTCCTAAGCTATATTATCCAAGAACTACCTTATGACATTTTTAAAAAATTGTTTACAAAACAAATAATCCCCACACAAGCATTAAACTTACTTATTTGAAGTCATGTATATCCCTTACAGTGGAAAGTAAATTGCATAAATATGGAAGTTCCTGGGCTAGACACTTGTCATAGGTTAATCTTCCCAGGAAGTGAACTCTGAGGTAGTTCAGAGTGCAGGCTGTTAAGGAAGGAGTGCCCTTGGGATGAACACCTGTGGGAGACGGGGAAACAAAATTGAACTGCGGATCCCAAAATTTTTAAGAGTTTAAAGTTGTCCTGAGATCAAAAAATTTGAGAGCCACAGGCCTAGAACGTATTAGGGGAGGTAACACCCTCTCAGAGTCATTTCAAATCAAATTCATACCTGACTACTACAGCTGGAAGACCCAGGACTTTTCTGGTGGTTCAGTGGTTAAGATTCCATGCTCCCAATACAGGGGCTCTGGGTTCAGTCCTGGGTCAGGGAACTAGATCCTTCATGCTGCAACGAAAATTAAAAAAAAAAAAAATACTGCATGCCACAATGAAGGTCAAAGATCCCAAGTGTGCAACTAAAACTTGATGCACCTAAAAATATAAAAAATTCTAATACCCACTCTCCCATTTCCTCCCTCTCTCTCCTCTATTCCTTTTCCTACTTTTCCTAAAACTGTCTCACGACTCTAGGTGGGTTCCACTCTGCACCAGGCCTTCGGCATATATTTTGGGGTTTTATTGTGTTTGGCTGCACTGGTCTTCATTTCAACATGCAGGTTTAGTTGCCTTGGGGCACATAGGATCTTGGTTTCCCAACCAGGGATGGAAACCATGTTCTCTGCACTGGAAAGAAGATTAATAACCACTGGACCACCAGGGAAGTCCCCTCCAGCATATGTTTATCTCACCTTCTTCTCCACATATTTTCGGTGGATTTCAAGAAATTAAACTGCTCCTATTTTCCACACTGGCAGAAACATTCACTTTGGTGAAGACAGCTATGATACATTATATATAGTTTGTATTTTTAGAACATGTGAATCCCAGAGAGGCCTTTTGTTACTGTACATGCTAAAAGGGAGGTATAGCATCTCATTCACATTGTAAGCTGATATTGCAATCTTGGAACACATTTCAAAAAATACTGAGAGCATCTATTTACTGCTTACTGTGAAGAATAAAAATATATACAAAATTGCTATCAAAAGATTATGGGATGATTTGAGAGAATAGTACTGAAACATGTACATTACCATATGTAAAATAGATGGCCAGTGCAAGTTCCATGCATGAAGCAGGGCACCCAAAGCCAGGGCTCTGGGACAACCCAGAGGGAGAGGGTGGGGAGGGAGGTGGTAAGGGGCTTCTGATTCATGTTGATGTGTGGCAAAACCCATCACACTGTTGTAATTATCCTCCAATTAAAATCAATTAATTAATTTAAAAAGAGATTAGACTCTCATATTTGTGTGAAGCCCATTCAAAATACAGATGCTCAACACCTCAGTTTATTTCAATCCAAGCACAGAAACCACCAGAGAACAGAAGAAGACCCCAAACTCCACCAAGTTCCAGTGTTCCTCTAGTGATATAATCTCTTTCGAAAGAATGTCATGCTACACAGGACAGAGAAAAAGCGAAGATGTGAAGTAAGTGGGGTGAGGAATGGTCACGGCAATCAAATACCAGGTAAGAAGCTTTTCTTTTTGGTCTGGGGACATTTTGCTTTTTGGAAACATAATGTGTTACTTTCTCCAGGCATCACACATGTGCACAGGCACACACACAAAGTACGTAGCTTGCTAAATTTAGCTGCAGTTCTGTCACAACAATGATAACAAAGTTTTCTTCTGACCACAATGTGTTTGAGTACAAATGGTTCCTCTTTCCAGGCTCTGCTTAGTACATACACAAATTCCTAGTATGGTGACACCCACACTCTCACAGCGGGACAACTTCTTGAGAGCAGACAGCCAGGATCCAGCCATCCTCTCTAGGAAGAGACACAAGGAATTAAACTGTTTCCTAGCTGGTGGGTTCTGCAGCCTTATACCCATTTCACAGAAACTAATGATCACAGCTGATTCCATTTCACTGTGGCCAGCCTAGAATGACATGCAAATGCAGCCCCGTGTTGGGGGGGACCTCCATCACCTTGTGGAATGGGATTCAGTCAAGGTGCCACTGTCTTCTCCCGCACCTACTGTGCCACAGAGCCGCAGCACACAGACTCCTCCCCGAAGGGCTTCACCACCGAGCTACATTGGGGATGAAGGGCTGAGCGGAAACAGGAAATCAAATGGCCGTAAAGGAGAAACGAAAGAAAAGGGACTGACAACAAATGGGATATTGTCAGCAGAAAGGAGAACAACAGAAGCGGAACCGCAAGATACAAGGGAACACTAAAGATGAAAGAGTACTCGGACTTCTAATAATAGTTCCCATTTAGGAGGGCTTACTCTGTGTTAGGCACTGGATAGGCATTTCATGCCACTTTGTTCATCGTATTCAATACTGACAACAAACCCTGTGGTATGCATATTTTACAGAAAATAAAACATGCTCTTGCAATGAAGAGCCCCCAGCCACACACACAACATTTAAAAGAAATCGAAAGAGGAGGTGATAAAAAGAAACAGAAAAAATGGGACAAACAAAAAGCACAAAACCAGATGGTAGAAATAAGTTGAAACATACTAGAGCTAACCTCTACAGTTAAAAGACAATGATTGCCTATAGGAGAGAAAACAAAGTGATTTGCACTCTATGCTGTTTCCAAGAGCACATCTCAAACATAGCAGAGACAGGTGAGTAAGGATGTGTGGAAAGGTACAAGGTACACACTACTAACCAAAAGAAAGCTTATGAAGTTAGACTAATATTAGCCAAAACAGAACCTGAGGCCAATAACATTCACAGATTACTGAAACCTACTTCTTCGTGATTAATAACTCGGTTCTCTATGTGCTCAATCCATCAGTCATATCCAGTTGTTTGTGACCCTTTGGACTGTAGCTCACCAGGCTCCTCTGTCCATGGGATTCTCCAGACAAGAATACTGGAGTGAGTTGCCATGCCCTCCTCCAGGGGATCTTCCCAACCCGGGGTCTAACCCGTGTCTGCTGCATTGGCAGGCAGATTCTTTATCTCTAAGCTATTGGGGAAGCCCTCGATGGTTCACTATGAAGCTATAACAGTTCTAGATTTGCATGCCTCTGATGAAATAGCTTCAGAAATACATCTTTGTAAAGCAAAAAGGAACAGAATTGTAAGGAGAGCTTGATAGATCCAACATCAGAGTATCATAGTGCGAGATTGTAACATGTCTCAGTGACTGTGGGTTCAAAAAGAACAGAAAAAACTCAGCAAGTGCATGGATTTGACCAACACAACCCACAGACTTGATATAATGTAAACACAGAGAACACTGGGCTCCATAATTGGAGAATTCTTCCTCAAACACTCATGGAACATTTACAAATATCAGCTATGCATTGTGTCATAAAGCAAACCGAATCAAATCTGCAAGGCTTGGTACCATCCTGGGAAGTGAGGATGCAGAGGAGTTAAGTGCTGGCCTTGGCTTCTGTGACTTAGAAGTGGGGAGGCTGGTGCAGAGAGCCCAAGGCCACAGCCCAGCACCAGGAATGCAAAGCACAACGTGGTCTAGCTGCAGTCATGCTGCTTTAAGTAGCAGAGAGTCAGAAAGAGCAATCCAGGTGAGGAGCTGTGGGCGATATGGTGTCATTTTATCAGGGAACTAAATCAAGATAGCTGTTGCTGGTCCCCCACCCTCCCCCAAGCCTGGTGCTTTCCACATGAATAGTGAGACTTCCATTCCTTGCTTGCTGAAGCAAATGTCCAACAGCCTGATAAGCAAAGTGACCTCTAAGTTCAGTTCATTTCAGTCGCTCTGACACTTTGCGACCTCATGGACTGTAGCATACCAGGCTTCCCTGTCCATCACCAACTCCTGGAGCCTACTCAAACTCATGACCATTGAATCGGTGATGCCATATAACCATCTCTTCCTCTCTCGTCCCCTTCTCCTCCCACCTTCAGTCATTCCAAGCATCAGGGTGTTTTCAAAAGAGTCAGTTCTTCGCATCAGGTGGCCAAAGCACTGGAGTTTCAGATGCAACATCAGTCCTTACAATGAATATTGAGGACTGATTTCCTTTAGGTTGGACTGGTTGGATCTCCTTGCAGTTCAAGGGACTCTCAAGAGTCTTCTCCAACACCACAGGTCAAAGGCATCATTGGCACCCAGCTTTCTTTACAGTCCAGTTCTCACACCCATACATGACTACTGGAAAAACTGAAGCTTGACTAAAAGTACCTTTGTTGGCAAAGCAATGTCACTGCTTTTTAATATGCTGTCTAGCCCTAGACTAAAAATGAGGCACAGCTGCTGCTGCTGCTAAGTCGCTTCCGTCGTGTCCGACTCTGTGCGACCCCATAGATAGCAGCCCACCAGGCTCCCCTGTCCCTGGGATTCTCCAGCAAGAGTACTGGAGTGGGTTGCCACTGCCGTCTCCGATCAATGAGGCACAGAATCCCTGAGAAAAGGAGAGAAAAGCTGAGAGAATAGCTGAGAAAAGAAGAGAAGCTAAAGGCAAAGGAGAAAAGGAGAGATTTACCCATTTGAATGCAGACTTCCAAAGAACAGCAAGGGGTCTGATCCCTGGGTCAGGAAGATCCCCTGGAGAAGAAAATGGCAACCCACTCCAGTATTCTTGCCTGGAAAATTCCATAGACAGAGGAGCCTGGCTGCCTGGCTACAGTCCAAGAGGTCACAGACTTGAATACAAATAAGCACCTAGCAACAATGACAAAATAATCCCCTCCCAATGGTTCCATGACCTTATCCCAGACAGCATCTGGTCCCATCACTTCATGGGAAATAGATGGGGAAACAGTGGAAACAGTGTCAGACTTTATTTTTTGGGGCTCCAAAACCACTGCAGATTGTGACTGCAGCTATGAAATTAAAAAACGCTTAATCCTTGGAAGAAAAGTTATGACCAATCTAGATAGCATATGCAAAAGCAGAGACATTACTTTGCCGACTAAGGTCCATCTAGTCAAGGCTATGGTTTCTTCCAGTAGTCATGTATGGATGTGAGAGTTGGACTGTGAAGAAGGCTGAGCGCCGAAGAATTGATGCTTTTGAACTGTGGTGTTGGAGAAGACTCTTGAGAGTCCCTTGAACTGCAAGGAGATCCAACCAGTCCATTCTGAAGATCAACACTCGGAATTCTTTGGAAGGAATGATGCTAAAGCTGAAGCTCCAGTACTTTGGCCACCTCATGCGAAGAGTTGACTCATTGGAAAAGACTGTGATGCTGGGAGGGATTGGGGGCAGGAGGAGAAGGTGACGACCGAGGATGAGATGGCTGGATGGCATCATGGACTCGATGGACGTGAGTCTGAGTGACTCCCGGAGATGGTGGTGGACAGGGAGGCCTGGTGTGCTGTGATTCATGGGGTCGCAAAGAGTCGGACACGACTGAGCGACTGAACTGAACTGAATGGTGTCCATGACCTTATCCCAGACAACTGTGCATATGTTTGTTACCTTATATGGCAAAAGTGACTTTGCAGGTGTGATTATATCAATGATTTTCAAAAACTAATTTTTATTGACATATAGGTGATTTAGAATGTTGTTTTAGTTTCTACTGTACAGCAAAGTGAGTCAGTTATACATATACATATACCCACTATTTTTAAGATTCTATTCCCATATAGGTCACTACAGAGTATTGAATAGAGTTTCCTGTGCTATACAGTAGCCTTTTATTAATAGAAATCAATGATTTTGTGATAGGAAGATGATCATGGATTATCTAGTAGGTCCTATATATTTTTTCCCTTTTACACTTAAAACATTTTGTACACAAATTTTAAATGATTACACTCCATTTACAGATCTTACAAAATATTGGCTATATTCCTTGTGTTGTAGAATACCTCCTTGCCACCTACCTAACACCCAGTAGTTTGTACCTGCCATTCCCCTACCCCAACCACTAGCTTCTCTATAGCTGCTGGGTCCAATCAAATCACAAGCATTTCTATAAATGAAAAAGGCAGGCAGGAGGGTCAGAGTCAGAGAAAGAGATGTGACAAGGGAAGCAGAGGTCTGCGTGGTGCAGGAACCAGTCAGGGCATGTAGCGGTCTCTAGACGCGGGGAAAGGCAGGGAAATGGACTCACCCTCAAAACCTCCAGAAGGGAACACAGGTCTGCCTACAGCTTGATTTTAGTCCAGTGAGACTTCTGACCGACAGAATTCTAATATGAATAAAGTAAAATGGGTGGTTTAAAGCCACTAAATTTGTGATAATTTGTTACAGCAGCCACAGGAAAACTAAAGCGTTCTTCCTCCATCCTCATCATCCTTAATCCTCACAATCACCCACTTTCAAAGTATTCAGTGCCTACATTTTCAGCTCACCTTCCATCTCCCAATAGATATCTATGGAAAAGAAGTGTGTAGAAAGTTGGCTGTGAGTTTGGAAAAATCCAAGAACATAGTATGGTACTCTGTTGTGCTCAGATGCTTGGTCCTGCCTGACTCATTGTGACCACAAGAATTGTAGCCCACCAGGCTTCTCTGTCCATGGGAGTCTCCAGGCAAGCATACTGAGGTGGGTTGCCATGCCCTCCTCCAGAGGATCTTCCCACCCAGGAATGGAACCTGGGCCTCCTGCATTCCAGAGGGATTCTTACCAACTGAGCCACCAGGGAAGCCCAGTATGGCACTGTCTCTCATATTTAAAATGTAGCTTTTTTCTTTCTTTCTATGTTCAACTTAGCATTATGTATCACCAGTTTTCAAATATACCTTCTGTGGCGTTCACAAAGCAAGCTCCCACTAAGTGCCCCTCTTTGGTCTTCCAAGTGCACCTTGTGAAGTCAGGCCTGGGACTTCTAACCCTGGAGTTAGAGTTTTAGGAAACAAGGGCCCAGAGGCCAGCGACTGCAAGCTGAGACTTCAGAAGGCCAGCTCAAGGCTCCTTCCCTGAGGCCGCCCTGCCCTGCTCGGGTGCTTGGCTGGGCATGTCTAGGGTTCCTCCAGGCTGCACACCGTTCGCACCGAGCCCGGCGGTGCCAGGATCGCGGCCGCTCTGCCTGGGCGGCGATCGAACTCCCAGGCCGCGACGGAGGCTCGGCTGCCCCGGGGCCAGGTGTCGCCCCTCGGAAGCCCCTGCTGGAGCCGCGGGCGCCCGGAACCTCCGCCGGCGCTGGCCCCGGGGTTACCTGCGGCCGGTGGGCGGGACGGCCATTCCCGTCTGCGCCGGCCCCCCCAGCCTCCAGGGCGGCGGAGCCGGGAAGTGGGAGAGGGAGCGAAAGAGGCGGAGACTGCGGCGGCTGCAGCCCGGCCGGGCTCCGAGCGAGGGCTACGTGGAGCGGCCGGCGCGGCTCTGCGGGCTGTGGGCGCTGCTGCTCTACGCCGGCCGCGGCGGCGTGGCTGCGCCCGCGGGTGAGTACGGTCGCCCGGCCGGGGCAGCGGGAATCGCGGCCGAGAGGCCCGCCGGGGCGCCTGGGGCCGAGGGCCGCGGCGGGAGTCGGGGTCGAGGGCCCTCTTCGGGACATCCCGCGGCCGCGGCGGCAGGCGCCTCCCGCGCCCGGCTCGAGCTTGGGGGACCCGGGGCGACCGGGCTTTCCCGGATCCCGGGCGGAGGCGGCGGCGGGGCCGGAGGACGACGACTTGTCGCCGCACTTCCTTGGCCGTCGGGCAGCGCCGAGGAGCCTGGCGCCACGGCCTGGGGCCCGAAAGGAGTTCGCGGGGTCGGGGGCGGGAGTGTCGCCCGTGGCCCGGAGAGGGGATGAGGGGCCGGGAGCCCGCGGGGTCGGCGACCAAGGTCCGGGAGTGCGGGTGACGCCCCGAGGCTCCTTGCGCGGCGGGTCCAGCGAGGTGGTGGCAGTCGAAGGGAACCTCTGAAGCGCCTAGTCCCTCCCTGTAGCAAAGGACGGGTCTCCTCTGGCGTACAAGAAATCCATGGTAAATCCGGAGCACCATCCACGTGGATGCCTTTTTCTCTAGTAACCTTTATAGTTTGGAATAACTTTCGATTTACAGAAAAGTTGCAAAGAGGCGAGCTCTCATTTACTCCTCACCTGGTGTGGCCATTTAAATTAATCAACCAGAGTTACTGTGAAAACTTGGGGGGAGGGGCACTAATGAATTCCTGAG
>SJYO01038365.1:0-27795 GCA_006410555.1 Capra ibex
TACACAGGTGTGTGAGCATCCGCCCTGTCTGGACCTGGGACACACACCCCCTTCGTACAGACTCGAGACCAGACTTTCCGAACCGTGGGTCAACCCGGGACTCGGGAGGGTCTCGAGTCTGGCGTCTAGGTTTCCAGGGACAGGACACTCTCCGGAGTCCCGAGGGACCTCTCTGACGACCAAGGCCTCGGGTCTACGTCCTCCGTAGTCCCCCACCCTCACAGAGCACGCCGACGTTTCCCCTCCGCCCGACCCCGTCCCTGTCTCGGGGGGGTCTCCCGAGCGCTTCCGGCCT
The DNA here is from genome assembly GCA_006410555.1 of Capra ibex. Lineage (NCBI taxonomy): Eukaryota > Metazoa > Chordata > Mammalia > Artiodactyla > Bovidae > Capra > Capra ibex. The sequence continues at coordinate 296 of SJYO01038365.1, forward strand.
GTACCCCGTCTACTGGCTTCTTGGTGTCATTACTGGCACCCTTACTACTGGGAGACTGAGTAGGGTCCGACGGGGTCGTCCGGACGGGTCCGGGCACAGGGGATGTCGGGGGCCCCCAGTCTCGGAGTGAGGTGCCCCAGTCCTGAGTGTGGGCGCAGGCCCCAGTCCCGAGTGGGGTGCCCACGCCCCGAGTGTCTGTGGTCGACCCTTTTGTACGGTCTGTTCTCTCTCTTCGGGTCGGGTGTAGGGCAGCCGTCTTGACAACGAGTGTCTCTTCCCGGTTCCCTGCGTCTCGTTGGCGAACCGTTTGTGGTGTCGTTAATCCTTTTACTGTGACTTTTCACTCTACCCGCGTCCGGACTGTTCTGTTAGTTGCCCCTCCCTCCTCGAAACTGCCCTCCCGCCCCGAAGCTGCCCTCCCTCCCCGAAGTTCACCCCCGCTCCGAAGTGCCCCTCCCTCCCCGAAGTTACCCCTACCCGATGTTTCCCCCCCTCCCCGAAGCTCCCCCTCTCCCCGAAGCTGCCCTCCCTCCCCGAAGCTGCCCTCCCTCCCCGAAGTTCACCCCCGCTCCGAAGTGCCCCTCCCTCGCCGAAGTTACCTCCGCACGAATCTCCCCTCCCTCCCCGAAGCTCCCTCCCTGCCCGAAGCTCCCCCCGAAGCTCCCCTTCTTCCCCGAAGCTCCCCTCCCTCCCTGAAACTCCCCTCCCTCCCCGAAGCTCCCCTCGTCTCGGTGGACCTCTTGGCGGGCGCGGGGCGAAGGGGGAGGCACGTGCGCGTCTTCCCTCCGGGTCCTTCCCGGACGTCGTGGGCGCCCAAGGACGAACTGACCGCGTAGGAGTCACACCGACGCCCCGCCGTCGCTGCTCGGGCCCGACTCCGAGCCGCAGGGGCTCTGCACGGCTCTTACTCCTCGGCAGGGGGCCCTCCCCCGGGCCCTCTGCCTCTCGACTCGTGGCGGCCACAGGGCGTCGCCCGGGACGAGTCCCTTTCAGGTAGTCTGCGCCGGCGCAGCGTGCCGCGGAGGAGACACAAGGGCCCCGCTCAGCAGGAGGGACCCCGCGCGGCGGCCGGGGTCCTGAGCGGTCGTGGGCAGAGGACGACGAAGTCCCCACTCTTGTGTGGGCGGACAGTAGTCGTCGTCCCTCCTGTGATGGGAACGGTCCCGGTACAGGGGGAGGCTCCCTGTCTCTCCCGGAGGGGTCCCTGGGGGCTCCGGTGGGGAGGGAGAGTTGTGGCGAGGGACGTCGCCTCGGGACTCGACACCCCGGAGGCTACCGGTGGTTGGGCCGGGAGTCGACGGGTCGGACCGGGGACCCAGTACACTGTGGGAGGGACACCCCTACCCCCTCGGCCGGACCGGGGTCCGTGGACCCCCTGTCCCCACGGTCACTGCGGGACGTCGACAACCGAGACTCCGTACTCCCAAGGTCGTGGCGAGTCCAGGTCATCGAGTCCCCGAGTCGAGTCGTTTCGACCGGACACTGTTGAACGTCACGTCCCCTCTGTCTGGGTCCCGGGCTCTGGTCCTCCTCAGGACGTGCCCCTGCTGTACGGACCCGCGGGTCCGGCTCGGGGCCTGTGGTCCCAAACGAGAGTAGTCCCCCTGTAAGGTCCGGAACCTCAGTCTCCGTCTCCCGGTCTGGAGTGGCCCCGGTCTGTCGGACACGGCGCCTGCGGCCGACTGGTGGAATCACAGGTGAAGTACGATCTCGTTCTCTGCGACGGGGTGTCTCTGACGCCGCACCTCAGGACAGTCTAAGAGGCAATTAAGTTCACCCCCACTCCCTGACCGGGGACCCCGAAGACTAGAAGACCTCCTTTCTGTCGTTTTAGACTCTGTAAACCGAGGTGTGTTCCTCCCCGGAACTCAGTCGAAGGTCCCTTCGTTTTGAACTCCAGTCTAATTCTCTCTCCACTTTTACCCCCCGGCGGTCCCTTCTTGACGTGTTCGGAGTTGAGAGTTGAGTCGGACCTTTCTCTCTGAATCTCTTTCGATTGGTAAGTCTTACTCTACTGGCCCACCGGTCGCCTCCCGTGATCTCTACGGACCCAGCTCCCCACCCCTCGACGTCTCATCGACGTGTCTCACCGGAACTTTCAGGTCGTCCTGCCCGCACCGACGTCTGTCGTCCTTGCGTCGGACCTCCTCCGCCACTCTCCGAGGGGTCCAGCGGCCCAGAGAGAAACAAACGTCCGGGTTGTGTCTTGTTCCACGAAGACCTCCGGACCCGGGTGGACTCCAACACACCAACTCGTTGTCGAGCCTACCTCCACACTGACCCGCTGCACAGACCCCTGTCACGGTGTACGTCAAATAAGTCTCTCTTGAAAAATAAAGTACTCGTCTGACAGAGGCCGAGGTTCAAGACTTACAACATACTTTCCCAGCTTCCTTTACAAATACAGAACAGGGGACGTGCGTGTGTGTGCGTGCACGCGCGCGAGTGTGTGTGTGTGCACTTGAGGCTGCAGGGACCTCTGAGTTTCAGGTAGCTCGCTCCCGACGTGGGAGAGACATTATTCTCCACCTGCACTCGGGCTGGACTGACCGGACCCCCTCTCGGGACGAATGTCGAGAGTGCCCGTGTCGTACTCGGTCGGGCCGGACCCCGTTGCCTCTCCGGTCCGTCCCTACACACGTCCTGGTGCGGGTAGGGCGAGGTCCTCGGGACGGGGTCGACGGTCCGCCCGGAGTGACACGGGCGGGGGCAGGAGACGACCGTACGGGGACGGGGGTTGGGGTGTGTCGGGGGAGGAGGCAGCCCCCAGAGTGTGCGTCCCTACGGCGACGGGGTCGGCACGAGCGACCCCGGCGAGGGGAGGTGACTGCGGGGCACACGTCCCGGAGGACGCGGGTCCCTGGACCCTGGACAACAAAGGTGGGGACCCCGTACCGTGCACGCCGGGGAGGACACGGGACTTCCCGACACCCGTCTGTCCTCTGGGCGTCCGGGCACCGGACGCGGACGGTCGAGACTCCCCGGGTCGCGAGGTCGTTCAGGAGTCTACGGAGGAGGGTGGAAGCGGAAGGAGCGTCCGGACGGACCGTAGGCGACAGGTCGGGAAGTGTGTGGCCCGCCGAGTCCCACCCGTCCGTGAGCCGGACGGCGGGGTCCTTGAAGGCCGAAGGTAAAGGACCAGTCGTGTAACGAAGACAGACCCCGTCGACACCCACAACTCGAGCAAGGACGTGTGGGTGCAGGGCCCGTGTCACAGCGACCTGTGTGACTCCGGTAAAGTCGGGCCCGACGCGGACAGGTCCGGGGACGGAGAGACGTGGGCTCGGGCCGAGAGGCGCGTGGCCCGACCACAGTAGGCGGGGACGTCGGGCGATGCCCCGGCGGGACCGGAGAGGGCCCGTCCGAGGCGTGGGAGACCGTCTGAAAGGGGTTCCTTCCAGCCCCGACGTTACAGCCGAAGCCAGGCAGTCCCTCCACTAGTTTGTCGTTGGTCCGCGTCCGGACCTCGAGCCCGTCTTGCGGCCTTGAGCCCCTCCGTCCGTCCCGTGGTCTGTGCGGTGGAGGTTCGCCGGAGAAGGACGAAGGGAGAGTTTGAAGAGTCGGAAGTTTTCGGCGACCCGAGGGGAGCGCAAGGTCCCTTCTCTTAGATAATAAACAAGTTTTTACCCAAAGGTCATGACTGGGCCCCGTCCACTCGGCGAGTGGTCCCCCCGAGTGGACCGAAAAACACGCTATTATTGTCTCGACTCACGTGCTCCGACTTCAGACAGTAGGGTAGCTAAAAGGAGGACCCTTCGACCACGGAACTACTCCCAAGTCGGTCTCACCTGACGGTCGGTCGCGGAGGGACCNGGGAGCGCAAGGTCCCTTCTCTTAGATAATAAACAAGTTTTTACCCAAAGGTCATGACTGGGCCCCGTCCACTCGGCGAGTGGTCCCCCCGAGTGGACCGAAAAACACGCTATTATTGTCTCGACTCACGTGCTCCGACTTCAGACAGTAGGGTAGCTAAAAGGAGGACCCTTCGACCACGGAGCTACTCCCAAGTCGGTCTCACCTGACGGTCGGTCGCGGAGGGACCCCCGTCTCCCCAGTTGGTCGGGTGGGGGGCTCGGGGAGTCCTGCACGTGANAGGGACCCCCGTCTCCCCAGTTGGTCGGGTGGGGGGTTCGGGGAGTCCTGCACGTGACGGGAGGGGTCGGGGGGCGGACCGGTCCTGCGAGGGACGACGGCCGCCCGCCCCTGTCGGGGGGCCCCGGTCCCGGTTCCGTCGTCAGTCTCCTTCTCTACCGCCGTCTCCGGCCGGTCGACCAGGTATGGGAAGGAACGGGGGTCCGGGGAGTTCGTCGTCTCAAACCGGCTCCTACGTGTTACCTCAACCTCCTCCCGACACGTCCTACTTTACGAAGGAAGGTGTGAGGGTACACCTACGGGATCGGGGGTCCTGAGTCCTACCAAAAACTCTTCCACTAGTTCGACTTGTCCAGTAGTCCCTCCCGGGATTAGGTCGGACGCACGACAGTGGTATTCCCCTCCCCCCGTCCTGTGGCGGTCCCTGTTTCCGACCCGCCCGCCGATTGTCTCTGTCGGGAGCCCCGGGAGTCGGAGGTCCTGAGTCGGGTCTTCGCAGACTACAGCCTCGGCGGTGTCCCTGAGTCCCGGGAGGACTGCGGGGGAGGCCCGGCCGGTGGTAAGGGGCCCGTCGGCAGGGTGTGTGACACCAGGTTGTGGGCGAGAGGGACTGTCGAGGGGTCCGTCCATTTACTGGGTCTAGGGTGGTTCCCGCGGTGCTCCTCACCGGGGTGTAGAGGGGACTACGGGTCGAAGGTCCTGACTGACCGTGCCGAAGGGCGACTGGGACGAGTGACACGGTCGACAGAGCCACATAGAGTGGCACGAGTGACAGGCGACGTGGGCCCGTCCGTTCCGCGCGAACCCCTTCGACCTTCTTTGACGCTCCTCGACACCCTTGGTCTGTGCAAGTAAGAGAGGTCCGACCGTGCAGTCGGGTCGTCTGTGCGGCATAAGAGAGGAGAGCACCAACTGGGTCGCCTGTGTCGACATTGTCGGAGTTGCGGTGTTACGTCGGTGCTCCATCGGCGTTCCCGAAAAAGTCCACCTCGAATGTGCACGAGGGCCTTGTTTCCATCGGGTACCGGCTCGCTCATGGAGCGCTGGACGCACGTGTCCCGAGGTTCGCTAGACCCGCCAATGTATTGACACACAAATGTCTTGTACCCCGGTCTCGTTCTCCCGGGTCCCGTTCTCTCGGACCGGTGGCGGTAGAACCGATTAGACGAGAGAGGGCTGTTGCCGGTCGGAGTGGGGAGACCCCGGCGGCGCGGGTCCTTGTCCTCGGCTGGACGACGGTCCCGTCCTCCTCGGGTCTCCGGCAGCGGCGGGACAGCGGACCTTGGCACGGACGACGAGGGCGCAAACGGGTACCGCCGCGGAGTTGGCGCGAAGACCCTCAGAGAGAAGTAAAAAGGACGTCCCCGGAACGTGTGAGTAGAGACTCAGCGGTTCGACTCACCCATGTCCCGTCCCGTAAGGGACTCGAGTCCTTTGTGGCTTCCAGTCGTATCTTGCCCCGAGTTTTGTCGGTGTCGAGAAGGTCGCTCGGGCAGTAGGGAGGGGAAGTCTCTTTGTCGGTGTTTTTGAGGGTAGCGTGCCCCTGTGACCTGGGACTTCCGCCGCGAGGTCTTCTCGTCCGTCCGAGTGGGTCCACGACGCCCAGGCCCGTCCCTCGGCGGTCCTCCCCTGCTCCGACGCGGACCACTCTTGTGGCTCGTAAATCGTGTGGCACCGTGCAGGTGCGGTGGTCGAGGATGTTGAGTGGAGTCTGTGTCAGTCCTTTGTATTCTTTTACACACGAGTTCCCATGTGCAATGTCGGGAACAAAGTTATTGACTCCCGACCTCTGTCGGGTTGACAGACAGTTGTACACCTCTGGCAACCCATTTGACACCACTTAAGTTTTGGTGTCTTGCCTCTGCACACACCGGCACTTCTCTATCTTCCCGATAGTGATAGGCGACGTCCCGCAGAAGAGGTCTACGTCCTTTTCACTTGAGCGACCGCGCCCTACCCCTCCCCCTAAGTTCTCCCTCTCCTGTACACACAGGGAGACCAACCAAGTACAGCTAGATACCGTCTTTGGTTGTGTCGTGATACTGCGTTGATAGAAAGTTAAATTTTATTTCAAAATTTTTTGAGTCACCCTGGAGATCTCTACTTTTTATAATGTAGATTTTACTTTTAAGTGTTGTATTGGAATTGTCGCCAAACCTTTGAAGTCTTCGAATAGTTCTTCGAATTTGTGTATCGAAAGTCAAGTCGAGTTAACGAGTCAGTACAGACTGAGAAACGCTGGGGTACCTGACGTCGTGCGGTCCGGAGGGACGGGTAGTGGTTGAGGGCCTCAAGTGAGTCTGAGTACAGGTAGTTCAGCCACTACGGTAGGTTGGCAGAGGAGGAGACAGCAGGGGAAGAGGAGGACGGAAGTCAGAAAGGGTCGTAGTCCCAGAAAAGGTCCCTCAGTCGAGAAGTGTAGTCCTAACCTCGAAGTCGTGGTTAGGAAGGTCACTTATAGGGAGTAACCCGACTAACGAATCCTACCTGACCGACCTAGAGGAACGTCAGGTTACCTGATAGTTCTCAGAGGAGGTTGTGGTGTCAAGTTTTCGTAGTTAAGAAGTGGTGAGTCGAAAGAAATACCAGGTTGAGAGTATAGGTATGTACTGATGACCTTTTTTTGTCGAAACTAATCTACTTGGAAACAGCTGTTTCATTACAGAGACGAAAATTTATACGACAGATCCAACCAGTATCGAAAAGAAGATTCTTCGTTCGTAGAAAATTAAAGTACCGACGTCAGTTGTAGACGTCACTAAAACCTCGGGTCCTTTTGTTTCAGATAGTGACAAAGGTAACAAAGGGGTAGATAAACGGTACTTCACTAAGGTTAGGGTTTCTTTCTGTTACGGTTTCTTACGAGTTTGATGACGTGTTGACGTGAGTTGAGTGTGCGATCATTTCATTACGAGTTTTAAGAGGTTCGGTCCGAAGTCGTTATGTACTTGGCACTTGAAGGTCTACAAGTTAGACCAAAATCTTTTCCGTCTCCTTGGTCTCTAGTTTAACGGTTGTAGGCGACCTAGTACCTTTTTCGTTCTCTGAAGGTCTTTTTGTAGATAAAGACGAAATAACTGATACGGTTTCGGAAACTGACACACCTAGTGTTATTTGACACCTTTTAGGACTTTCTCTACCTTATGGTCTGGTGGACTGGACGGAGAACTCTTTGGATATATGTCCAGTCCTTCGTTGTCAATCTTGACCTGTACCTTGTTGTCTGACCAAGGTTTATCCTTTTCCTCAAACAGTTCCGACATATAACAGTGGGATGAATAAATTGAATATACGTCTCATGTAGTACTCTTTGCGACCCGACCTTCTTCGCGTTCGACCTTAGTTCTAACGGTCTTCTTTATAGTTATTGGAGTCTATACGTCTACTGTGGTGGGAATACCATCTTTCACTTCTCCTTGATTTTTCGGAGAACTACTTTCACTTTCTCCTTTCACTTTTTCAACCGAATTTCGAGTTGTAAGTCTTTTGCTTCTAGTACCGTAGGCCAGGGTAGTAAAGTACCGTTTATCTACCCCTTTGTCACCTTTGTCACCGACTGAAATAAAAAATCCCGAGGTTTTAGTGACGTCCACCACTGACATCGGTACTTTAATTTTCTGTGAATGAGGAACCTTCTTTTCAATACTGGTTGGATCTATCGTATAAGTTTTCGTCTCTATAATGAAACGGTTGTTTCCAGGCAGATCAGTTCCGATACCAAAAAGGTCATCAGTACATACCTACACTCAACCTGACACTTCTTTGGACTCACGGTTTCTTAACTACGAAAACTTGACACTATAACCTCTTCTGAGAACTCTCAGGGAACCTGACGTTCCTCTAGGTTGGTCAGGTAGGATTTCCTCTGGTCAGGACCCACAAGTAACCTCCCTGACTACGATTTCGACTTTGAGGTTATGAAACCGGTGGAACACACTTCTCAACTGAGTAACCTTTTCTGGGACTACGACCCTCCCTGACCCCCGTCCTCCTCTTCCCCTGCTGTCCCCTACTCTACCGACCTACCGTAGTGGCTGAGCTACCTGTACTCAAATTCATTTGAGGCCCTCAACCACTACCTGTCCCTCCGGACCGCACGACGCTAAGTACCCCAACGTTTCTCAGTCTGTGCTGACTCGCGGACCTGACTTGACTTGGTGAAGACATTTACGAATCGTTGTACAAACTAACAGACTCTGTCTACCTTTTCTCTCTCTTCATCTACACTTGTTCTTGCGTCTACCTTGCGAGACAGTGTCCCTCGACCCGTACCCGTCGAGGTCGCTTGGTTCGCAGGACTGAGGTATCCGCGACCCTACCTTTGTCCTTCTTGTGTACGGGAAGGTCTCCGGCAGTGCCGTCGAGAGTTGTCCTTTTGCACTCGTGGTAGTTCGGACCTGGCGGCCTGTTCAAGGGAGGGGTGGACTTCGGGGTCGATCTGACAGGGAGGCCGTCCGCCACCCAAGATTGCCCTCGAGAACTCCTAGTCCAAGTCGGGAACCACTGCCGCCGAGGGTCCTGAGGGACCTGTTAAGACAATTAAAGAAGTTACGAGTGTATAACTCTATATTTCTCCAGTGAGACCGAATATGTAGTTAAGTGAACGTAAACTAGGATTGATTTATTTTACTGGATAAATGCCAGATACTTTGCATGTAACATGTGGACGGAATTAATACTCTCTCTTCCTGTGTGACCGGTCTTCATTCCCTGCGGCGACAATTTGCAACTCTAATTTTCGGCGAGACGGACCCGGGGCCTACGCCCTGGAAGACACTACTCTGAGGGAAGGGTCTACGGTCCGGCCCACCTGCGGCAGACGCACGATCAGACAAAAACAAACAAATTTGGAATTTCTTTACATGGGGACTGAACAAATTGCAAGAAACGAAACTGTTTTATGTTTTGACGACTTTCGGTGCGAGGAGGCCCGCCAAAGAGTCTCTTTGGACCGTTCACCCCGAGGCCGGGCCAAGAGTCGAACCGAGTCTGGTTCGGCGAAAGACTAATATCTGCCCGACGACGATCGCCACCGCGCCGCGGGCGAAGAAGGTCTTTCCGACGCAGGAAGTGCGCGCCGGGTGGACCCCCGAGGACAGCCTTCCGTCGCTCGTCGTCGTGCTTGCCAGCGACGGAAAGCGCGCGGAAAAAAGGCGGAGGCGGAGAGTGCAGCGGCTGGGTTGAGGTCTGCGTCCGACTCCCCGGCGCGCGAGGGAGCGCAGGGGTGCGGCGAGCCGCGGTCGGGACCCGGGCCACAGAGCGGGCGAGGAGCCCTCGTCCGCCGCGTGTCGGGCGGGGGCGGGCGCCGGCGGGGAGAGGCGCTCTGTGGGGAGCTGGGCGGCCTTGGCGCCCCGTGCGGCCCTCCCGCCGCGCTTCCCCCTGCAGTGTGGCGCGGGGGCTGCGTCCGCGCACGCGCTCCGGACACCCTGATGCGAAGGGTCCCCCGGTGCGCCGCGCGGGTGAAGGCCGCCGGCCACGCTCCGGGCCTTCGCCGCGCCGCCGCTTAGGTCGCCGAGGTCCAGCCGCCGCCGCCGCTCGTACGCCCCGTCGGCCGCCGGGCGCCGCGCGCCGCGCAAGCAAGGGGCCGCCACCGCCGCCGCGCGCCGCCGAGAGCGCACTCGCCGCCGCCGGCCTCGCAGGCCGTCCCGCGGGCTGCCCGCCTCACGGGCGCAGACTCTCCGCCGGGCCGGCCCGGGCCGCCGCCGCGGTACACCTCGCCGGCCTCGAGGAAGTGGTCGGACCAGCACCCGCACAAGCACCACATGCACCACGTGTGGACGACCCAGTACATGCCGTAGCAGATGTGGGCGGGTACGAGGCCGGTGCCGGCGACGTAGGTCGGGATGGACCGCGTCTCCGGGTTCGACGTCCACTCGCGCCCGGGGGTCGGGCTGGAGGCGGGAGCCCGCCCGCCCGGCTCGGCCCGCGGTCTCAGGGGCGGCGCTCGGGGCTGCTGGGAGCCGGGCGTCGACCGGGGACATGGGGGCGGGGCGGGCCGCCGGTCGGAGTCAGAAGTCGTCCGCAGGGAGGCGCCGTCCGGGCGGGGAGTGTCGGTAGCACAGTGGCGGCTCAAGACAGGGGACTCCTTGCCGTCCGTGGAAGGGACGTCGCCGGCGAGTCCAGAAGGAGACAGCCGCGGGACGCGAAAGACGGTCCCGGGAGCGTCCGAACTAAAAGAACTGCCAGGAAAAAGGTCGAGTCACACATATGGTGGTGCGCGAGATTGGACCCGCGACTCTTGTTGCACCTAGACCAGAACTTGCACCTCCTGAAGCTGCACCTCAGGTTTAAACTTTCCATGCCTACACCCGTTCCACTGTCCGTTCGGGGCACTTGTGACTCTAACAACTTCTCAGTCACACACACACTCTCTTCACACGGAGGCTCTTCACCGGAATGGCTGGCAGAGCACGTGCCGTCTCCAAAGTCGACGTTTGTAGACACTTTGCGTCCGTCGTTTGAAGCAAAGTGAACTTTCACTGTCGACTCGTCACACAACGAAGCCTTCATCGAATGGGCTGAAGATTGTCGACACCCAACGTCGAACCGGGACCCCTCAAAGGCCTCCCCACCCCTACCCACGTCTGTTGCACCTCTTGTCTCGAATGTGTCAAGGCTGTCGTTTGGAACACAAAAGGGTTGTCTTCACCAAGTCAAGACAATAGATCTTCCCTTTTCTCTTCCTACCTCCCTTCTTAAATCGTCTTTTAGTTTTAATTCACTTCACATAGAAATATCTCTTCTCGTTCGTCACATCTGTACCTTCATGCGTCACATTGAGAAATTTCGACGTACAATGACTACCAAGATCAAAAAATTCAAAGTTCTTTGAACTAAAATTCTCGCTGCACGAGCAGCGCTCAGGAGGAGAGGGCAGAAACAACAGACCCTCCGCCGTTCTGCTCATGACCCCACGCACTGCAGCACGTCCCGGGCTCAGGGCACCCTCTCGACGACACCCATGCCCCACCCAGCACGCACGGACTCCAGCCGGGCGTTGGAGTCGGCGTCCTTACGTCCGAAACGCCGTCGGCGGGTACGAAAGTCCCATGCAACACATTTGCATGTAAATCCTAAAGTCATTGTAGATCCGCCCACCCAAAATGAAAATCATGAAGAGTCGGCTGTCATTAGCCAAACCCAAGTTTTGCCGTAAAAGACATGTGCGTGCACGTACCGGAGACGAAGGTGTCTTGTGGTGTGCGTGCCACAGTAACAGGAGCAGACACAGCAAAGTCCTGTCAGTTGCAGAGACAAGGGTTCTTCTGCTCCTTGTTGCCGTGCGACATGCGCATGCAGAAGGAGGTGGTGCGGCCGCAGGACGGGACCCTGCTACCCTTCGTCCACGTGGACCACTCGGGCGACTGGTGGATGTACCAGGGGTTCGGTCTCCTCCAGTTGGACGAGTGGCCCCCTGGGCGTCGCGTCCACTCGCCACGGCCGCCTTCCTCCGGACGACCGGGGAACGTCCGGTGCGCACAGACGTGCACGCCAGTAGATACAACTCAATCACTGCACGTCAGACGCACAAGCCACTGAAAGAAATGGACCTGAGGACGAGCCCAGTGGCCCGGAGACTCGGGACCCTCACACACACGTCCCGCCTCTCAGCCACGCCCCGCCTCCCAGCCACACCCCGCCTCCCAGCCACGCCCCACCGGGCGGAGTCGATGCCAGTCTGAACCTCGACCGTTGCGACACGACCCCGTCCTTCCCGTCGCGGCCCCACAACTAAGATTCCTACACTGGATTCAATCCTCTTTCCGTCCTCATGTTTCACACAGAGAATGTGGATCTTTTGGTGTGCGCGTCCCTTCCGACCACCCGTGCGTGAACCGGCACTGGAACCGCCCCTGCCTTGTCTCCATCGGACCACGAGCCCCGGAACACGGGACCTTCCTCTCAGAAAGTGCCGGCCCCACCGTCGAGCGGCCCTCCACAGGCGTGGCAGAAGAGACACAGGGACCTTTCCGGGGGCCAAGGGAAGGGCACGTCTGACGTGTTGCGACGGGGTCCCGGAAGGATCCTCCGGACACCTCCCGCCTCCCACCGAGACCTAGCCCGCCCACGACTCAGTCGTAGTCGAGAACGACGAAGACCCTTCTGCCAAGACCACAGTGGTGATCTCGACTTGACCTCGACCTCTTGCCTCTATTTGTCTCGTAGTGACAAGTGCCCCGACGAGTCCAGATGGCAATTCCAGAGGGGTGGCCCTTCCCAAACAAGACTTAAATCACCCAAATCCGAACAACGGGTCCGCGCCTGTGTGGGGGAAGGTCTTCCGACCCGTCTCGACGAAATCTTCGCAGAGCCAAGTCCGAGGAACGTCCGACGTCCCGAGAGTAGAGGTCTGACGGACGCGGAGGACACTGAGAAGTCCCGAGCCGGAAGGACCCTGGGGGTGAGCCCGACGGCCGGGTCCTATCTTCAGGTACTCTGGGTCCTAGTGCACGAGACCTTGTCGTCCGGAAGCCGAAGACGACAATCGTCCGACACCCCTCACTCCCAGACCCGCTCCCGGCGGCCTCAGGGGGAACCCGGACGAGCCCCGACGTGAGAGACGAGTGTCCGAGGGTCCACTCCCAAGGCGTGGGGTGGGCGACCCGGGCGGGGAGACCGGAAAGGGACGACTCAGTCGCGAGTACAAGTCGTCGTCTGGCTCCGGCTCTTCTCCGGCTGCTCACGGGACCTACTCGGGCAAAGAGTGACCTCCGGGTCTGACTGGGACTTGCACTACCACCTGCTGAAGCAGAAACTGCCTCGGAGGGACGGACGTCTGCACGTCGCGATGTACTTTTACATCCACGGTGACTCCGGGGCCCCGTCCGGACGACACCCAGGGCGCGGGTCCCTCAGCGCACGTCGGGCCACACCCAGGGCGCGGGTCGGATTGCACGTGTCGGGTGACACCCAGGACGCGAGTCGAACTCGTAGCGAGTACGTGGGGGACTCGGCTGTCGTCTCCCCCCTAGGACACCCACCCCCTCGGGGACCCTAGTGCCAGCCGGTGTCAGGTCCTCGTCTACCCGGCGTGGACGTGGGGACTCGGGAGACGTGACCCCTCGGCCCCCGACGGACCTCACGGGGGCCGGCAGGACGGAGCGACTAGTCTGGACGGTGGTACTGGCCCTCCCTTCTTCCCTCGTCGTCCGCAAACAGAGTCTCCCTGTCACCCCTTGGGCTAAGCCGGCTCAGTGGGACATGGGAGCCTCCAGAGGGGAGACACGTAGGGCACTGGAACGTGGGGTGAGGGAGTCGAATTTATGACTGGCAGTCCAGGGGGAGAATCGACGGCGAACGGTGGCCCTCCCGCTGGCAACTTGGCCGAGCCGAGCGGGACGCAAAGACGCGACGTCCCTCGGGGGCTGCGGGGCAGGCCGGGTCCAGCTGTGCACCGAGGGCCTGTGCGCGACTCTCGGCAACGGGGGGTATGAGAATCGCCGAGGAGACCCCACCAGTGCTACGGAGTGGAAAACAGTTCAAGAGTAAAAATTTGCGACCCACGCAAGCATCAACTCTCACACACCCGGTGACCCGCACTCCGGGGACGGACGGAGGAGGGTTCGGACACCGAGAGTGCAGAACGGCGTGGGGCCTGGGGACACACCCGCGTGCGTACCGGGGAGTAAGAAGAGACGCAGGACTTACCGCAGGGTGACTCGCGGGCCACGGGTCGGAGTGGCGCAAGAGGTCACCGTCGAGACTCCCCCTCGCACCACGTGCCCGGGGAGGTGAGGGGAACCCTTGCACTCAGGACCCGGACGGTCGCTGGTCTTCGGCGACCTCAGCACCGGCCCCCTCGCCAGACACTCCCTCTGGGTCGTAGGACCCCGAAGCCAGGAGGGCCTACGTCCTCGGGGAACCACTGGACCTCTGCCGAGGCGGGGGTCCTAGGTCGACCCCTTCTGTCACGTCATGGACGGGTAGGACAAGTAGCTGGTCGACTCGTTGGCGCAGTTCCTGGAGTACCACTCAGCCGGCGGCGGGGGTTGGGGTCGTGTCGAGCGTGTGACGGCCGCCGCCCAGGGTGGGCACGGTTCGTGCCTCGGGACCCTCCGACGAATAGGGAGTTCACCGACATCGACACCGAGGCGCCCCCAGCCCAAAGACCACACCACCATAGACCTCGTCGCGGACGGAGGAGGTCCGACCGTGGGCCAGTGGACGTGGGGGTCCCACCCGACCCGACCGTCGTCGTGATTGTCGACTGCGGACCCCGACGATTGGCGACGTCCGTGGCACGACCTACGGAGCGTCGCGGGCTTGTCGGCACAGAGGTCGGACGTCCCTGAGTCCATCCAGTCCCTCCACTGGACAGACGTCTCCGGAAGACGAATCGCAGACGACCCGTCTCGAGTCGACACGCCTAAGTCCACAATGCCCTGTGGAGGGGAGGTGTGTGTCAGTGTGCAGTTAAGGTTCACAGGAACTCCCGGGGTAACTCCCCGGAACCGTAGACCAGGGACCCGTCCCCGCGTCCGAGGCACCCGGAGACGAGCTGAGTCGACGGGTGCACCCAGGGGCGCGGACGGGTCTTCCGCGACCCCGACAACAGTCCTCTCTGGTGTCCCAAGCTCACTACCTGTCCTGGAACCCCTCACTCCCGAAGGACGTCCTCCGAGGACGTCCAGAGGGCTCCTCCCACACCACGGCCCGGGTGCCCCGGTCAGACCGCGTCCCGGTCTGGTGGTGGCGGGGGGGGGTCCAGTAGTTGGCGAGGTCGTGGCTCGACGGTGAGTGGCACAGGATGCTGTTCTAGAGCGACCCCGCCGACGCGAAGACCTAGGTGTACGTCCTGCGGCAGATGAGCGACGTCGTCAAGCCACTCCGGCGGCCCGCGCGGGGCCCTCGTCCCTCAGCCCCTCGGGTCTTGAGCCGCGGACAGGCGGACACTCCGGACATGGGGAACCCGGGGCACCCCAGGCTCCTCAAGGAGACGTCTGCTCCACTGGGGAGCCCCGGGACATCGCGTCCAGGTGCAGCGGGGAGTGAGTCCCGGAGCCAGGGGACGTCCCAAGAGTCTCTTTCTGTGACTGCTTCACTTCCCCTAGAAGCAGCTGTGGTTGAACATGAAGAACCGCGACTGGAAGAAGCACCGACGCAAGGTGCACTCACGAGGACCAAAGGTCACGTCGGAGGGGAGAGGGACGGGGGGTCCTCTCCCCAGATGTGAGTCCGAGCTGGTCGACATCCCGATCCAAAGTAGACAGACCTCGGCGAAACTTTTGTTTAGTTTTACTCTAATCGTTTTATCGGCAAAGGAACAAACTCCAGACCGCCAAGGTTCTCAATGCCATCCCAGGACGCCCCTCCCAGACCATCTGCGTCGGCCGACCGCTGACGGCGCTCTCGGGTGGACCCCGACACGAGCCCCGTCTCCCGACCTCTCTCCGGGCCGAGGACCGACATTGTCGCCCAGGGGTCCGGCCCCCTGGCCGGCGGTCCCTTCGACCTCGAACAGTCCCGGCGCGACACCGACTCCAGAGGGACTCACCTGTCACAGAGACTACTTCGGGCACGAGTGGGGTGTCGCCCCCCCGAGTAGCGACAGGACAGCAGAAGGTCGACGAAAAACTGAAGGACCGCAAATTTTCGCTGTAGTCGAAGACCTTCTTCTTCTTCTCGTACTAGCCGCACAGGTGTTTTCGTCCATCGCCAAGCCCCGGGCGCGCACAGGCGGCTCGACGGGGGTCCCGGTGCGCCCGCCCGGCGTTCGCATGGCCTGCGGGTGCCCCCGGAAACGGGCCCTGGGGGCGTTGAGAACGAACCCTGCCCGAAAACCCAGGGGCTCCCTCGTCGGACCCTCCCACTCCCGTCGGAGGACCGGCACCACTCGTGGGGCACGCGGACCCCGTCCCCCGCGCCCCCGGCCAAGAGCTGCGAACAAACGTACCCGAGCACCAGGGCGCCCGGCGGTCCGACCGGAGGGTCGTCCTCCACCGAGAAGTCGAGGGTACCTCAGTGAGACTCCCTCCCCGGACCCCACGAGCCCACCGGGGCGCAGAGCCCCAGAGGACAGGAGTGGAGACCGAAGGAAGCCCCCTCCCCAGAAGACAGGAGTGAACCCGAAGGAAGCCCCCTCCCCAGAGGACAGGAGTGGAGACCGAAAGAACCCCCCTCCCCAGAGAACAGGAGTGGAGACCGAAGGAAACCCCCTCCCGGCGTGACTCGGGGACCGGAAGGCGACCGGAAACGGCGCCACCGCACTCGTCCCAGACACCCCGGGCCCCGGGCTCAACGGCCGCCCGTCACGGGACGTCCCCCGTAGGGGTGTCGGCACCACCGAGGACTCGGAGGTGACCCTTCTGTCCGTGCCCGAGGCCGCGTCCTAGGGGCAGCCCTCGACACAAGGGGCGTAGGGCAGGCACGCAGTACAGTCACTCACACCGAGTGTGTGCAGGACCGACTCCACCGAAAGACAACCCAGGGTCGGGAACTGCCAGTAACGTGCCACACGTGAAAGGTGCCGAGGGAAAGGCACCTGTCTCCCCTCTGCGGGAACTTCCACGACCACAACCCCGGCTCACGGACAATCCACACACGTACGCACACGTGGACACCCACACGCACACCCACGGCGGCCGACCGGGGCGGGGCGCGAATCGGCGCGGGCGGGTGGGGGTCACGAGACCGCGACGAAGTCGTGGCACCAGTAGAAGGACAAGGACGACCTGCTCGTCTGCTCGGAGGACCACGACCACGGGCGCCCGTAGCCTCGGCGGTAGCTCCACTCACCGGGCGGACCCGTGACCAGACGCACGACGGAGCTTCGGGGACCCCGGGTCCACGAGTCGCGCCCAGCCCTGACCGTAGACGGACCCCTGGCCGGCCGGACCGATCCCGCTCCCGCGGCGACGGACCGAGGAGGTCGCCTCGAGGTGTGTCGGGGCACACAGAGGTGGGGAGCAAGAGAGGTGGAAGCCCTGCACCATTGAGCCACCCACCTGGGACACCGACAGCGACTTGACTACGGCACACCTCGTCCTACACATTACCCACCACATCCCCACTACCCAGTCCTGTGGGGGAGAGACCTCAGGTCCCGGGGAACCCGGAGACCGTGGTGGGAGTGGTCCTGGGAGTCGCACCGAAACAGGTCCGGAAACGGACACCCGTGGGGAGTCCTTCACGACCGGCCCGGGAGGGCGTCGGTGTTCAGAACACCTCTGGCTGAAGTGACAACACGGCTGGGGTGGAGCCCCCACCGGTGGTCCTCTGGGGGTCGGCACCGTCCTGTGCCTTGAGACCCGACGGACGCCCCGATCTTCTTCCACGGTCCCGCTCAGACCTCCACTACCCCGACCGGTCCGTGTCCACCTAATCCACCCCTGAACCAGGGGTTCCCACCCGTCCGACCCAGACGTGACCTCTGCCCGTAACCAGTCCCCGGGTGGTTCACCAGTCCGGCTCGACCCCACGTCGCCCCGCACTCGCCGGGCACAGGACTAGCCAGTGACAGGGTCCTCGTCCGGCACCGAGGAAGACCCAGAACCTTGGAGTCCACACCCAAAAGGGAAGAGTCGACACCTTTCACTTTTTCCGGAACTTCTACTGGTAGTGGACCTCTCCGGACGCCGGGTGCAAAGTCCATCCCCTGGGGGGGGGTGGTACAGAAGAGTCCCTGGGTAGTGGTAGGGCGACGTCGGGCGGGAACCACGTCCGACTGGCGACGAGCGTAGGCAACCGACGCAGGGGCGTCGCACGTCAGGACTCCCGTCCATTGGCAGAACACCAGTCAACATCCGGGCGCCCCTCTGCGTCCCCACAGAACCACACCCGCCCCGTCGAGACGGGAGTTCGGGGGACCGGAGACTGAGGGGACCCCAGGGGGTAGGGGTCGGCATCTTCGTCGTTGGCGGATGGGGTGCTGGTCCGTCCTACGGTCAATCGGGTAGAGTTCACCTCGGAGGGAGCCCCCACCCCAGGGCGGGACTGGTGTGGAACTCCCCGAGAGGTCACAGTTCGAAGGACCCCGCCGTCACCCTCCAATGCCGGTCCGCCGACGAGACGAAACACACCACCCGGCGTGCACTTCTGGGGTCCCTGTCACTCCCAGGTCCACACCTCAGGTCCCGCCCAGTGTGCAGCCACCCCACGTCGGACAACGCCAGGCGCAGTGGGGCCGCGCAGACGGGACCGACTCCACCCCGTCCCGCAAACGACTCTCGGACCGTCCTGACCCCGTCCTTCGCCGGCACGACGCACTGCAGGTCCAGCTACCCGGACGACACCGGGGCGCAGGGCCCGCCGCGCAAGTGCCGACGGCACGGACCGACCCCCGAGGAGGGCGAGTCGGACGTCGGACCAGGGGAGAACCCGTGTCGGTCCGACTCGGGTCCGTGGTCGGACCGGGGACCCCACTGCACGAACACACCTGAGGAAACGTCAAACCGCGAACGTCGCTCAGACTCGCCTCCTGTCTCCTCATGCTGCGGGTCCACGCGGTCCCACGAGCGGGCGTCCGCGCCCGGACCGACACCGGCGGGCCCTCCTCCGGACAGGACCCACACCCTGGACGGGCGGAATCGGCGCTGGGGCCCTTCGACGGACGAAGACTGGGCCCTCCCCGCGACCCCCGAGGGCCCAGGGTCAGGACACCCGCGGACGCGGTGCAGGACAGGACAACCTTCCGCAGAAGGAGGGGCACCCATCGGCACCCCGACACTCGGCCCGGACAAGGCGGTGCGCCCCAATGGGGAGGACGTGTCAAAAGCCCAACCAAGTGTGCAGGGAAGACGTCCCTAAAACACAAGACCAAAGTACCCGCAGCCGGCGTAGGGTCAGAAGCAGCCCAAAACCATTTCGGGTCCAACGGAATCACCCGTCCACCGGGGTTGTCCCTCGGACCTCGGAAAGAAGTCTCAGGAAACGACCTGCAGACTAGGGGTAGACGGGGGCCAATCCGACACTCAGACCGACAGTCCCCGGTCACACCTAGGCGGTGCGCGAACACCGGCCGCAGGACACCCATCCACGAGTGGTCGGACATATGAGGTGCGTCGGGCCGAAGCGACGGGACCTGTAGGACGGCGACACGGGAGACCAGACACCCAGATCCGCCGACCCTCCCGCCCGGGACTGGCCCGCGGAAAACAGGGGGTCCGGTACTTCATGAACAGAATAGACGAGATGGGAGAGACGCAGCCCCCGCGACAGATGAGCGACGAGTTGTAGTTTATGTTCTCCACTCCCGTGGGGCGACTGTCGGCACCCAGGTCGCGTCGAAGCGGGAACCGGCCCCAGGACCGACGGGCAACGACCGGGGAGCTCCGGTAGACCAGGGTCGCCCGACCCCTCGCGAGCACCCTCGTCTGAGCAACGACCGGTGTGTCGGGCGCAGGTCTCTCCGGCCCGGGGGACGTGACAGGGTCGGGGTGGGAGGGTCGTGCCCGCTGGGGGCTGCCGCGGCCCGAGTCCCGGCGGGCGCCCGAGGCACCAAGGCAGGGTGACCTCCAGTAGCGTCCGTCGTACAGTCACGGACCAGAGACGGCAGAGGAGCCAGCCCCGAGGCCCCTCGGGCGGCAGGACCGTCCACCGGGCCCGATCGGGCGGCTCTCGTCGGGGACGGCGCCGGGGTCGTGGTCTCCCCGGTCCCCCTCGAGCCAGTGCTGTCTCCGGCTCGCCGTGGGGGCTGTGGACGGAAACGAAAGGTCGACCATAAGGACCGACTAGTTGTCGAAGCAGTTGCCACTCGGAGGACAGAGGCACCGCCATAGACACCGCCCGGCGCACTGCGCCGACGGCGGATCGGACCGCGTCGCTCTCCACGGCAGGTCGGGACGGACGGCACGGGGCACGGGGAGTGACCGGACACCCTAACCGACACCCGCAGTACAAGAATCTCCCATCAACCACGTCCGTCGTTCGCGACGACGGCACCCGTGGCGTCGGGGGCCGGGGCACAGGGCCCCGTCGTGCCGGGCGAGCCGAACAGGTCTGGCACTCGACGGCGAGCGTCCGGCGACCTGGGCCGAGTCGTGCAAGCGACCCACACCCTCCCCGGACAGAGCCAGGGCCCGCCCTCCGCCACCCACTGTCGTCCGCCTCGAGGACCCGCCCGCAGGTCTCAGCCGTCGGGACTACGGGCCCGACCCCCGCCCGTCGTAGGGCGGGGCACGGAGGTACGGGTACAGAGGGGTCCCCACATGCGCAAGCCGAAGGACAAGTACGACGGGGTCGAGAAGCACTTGATGTTCCATTCTCCGCGTGGGAGCGGGCACCCGGGGCGCGGGGACCCGGCGGTGCGGGACTGCGCGGGGCAGAGGAACAGGGGTCTACTTCAGTCACCGGGTGGACGGGACCTTCCGGAAGTGGATGTTCCAGTCACGCAGCGGACGCGCTCCGGGAACCCCTGACAGGGAACACCGGCCCAACACAACCGACACGAGGACACGTCCCCGCCACCCCCAGCCCCCCTCCCGAAGAGGGAGTTCGTGTCTCGGGGTGCCACCGGGACCTTCGGGCCCCAGGGACGGGGTCGGGGTGTCAGAGGGCTCACTGTCGGTGCGACGAAGGACGGTGGTGCGCAGGATGTCGCCCACCTACGAGGACTGGGCGACCGACCGCGGCCCACGACCCAGGGACAGGTGGTCTGCCGCTGAGGCCACCAGGGTCCGGGCGCGACGGCTCCCGACAGGCCCGTACAGCACCGGGCCCGTGCACGTCTCCGACCGCGGTGTACTGGGAGCTCACCGGCACTTGATCTCGCACGGCCTAGCCCCACCCCTGTCAGTCTCGACGGAAGGCGAAACCTGGACGCGCCCCTAAGGCACGCCCGCCGAGGCACTGGGGCCCGAGGGCCGCCGCGAAGAGGCAGGACAAAGGCCCCCCGCCCGCCCTGCGGGCCGGCACCCCAGACACGGTCGCAGTGGGACCCGGGTCCTGGGGACGACGACGGGCGACACCACCGAGAGCTCAGTGCCCGCCGCTCACGGGTGCACGGGCCCGCCGAGACCAGAGTGCCGGGGCGGGTGGGCGTCCGGAAGTTGTGGAAGTAGCTGCTGCACAAGCGGAAATAGTAGTGGTACGGGTGGAGGGTGGCCGACCGGACGAAGTCCCTGCTACACCACAAGGAGCACATGGACATGGTCGCCACCACTCACACCGGGGTCAGGGCGAGGGCCCCCCCTCCGCAACCGAGCCCCGGGCCGCGGGGCACGTCCTCGTGACGACAGACAGACTGGCGGGGCGCTCGTGCAGCGAGGGGATGAGTCGTCTCGCACTCCGACCGGTACCGGGACGAGACTCGCGTACAGTCCTCGGGCCCGAGACCGGGGGCGGAGCCGCACCCACGTCGACAGCCGCCGCCGGAGCCCCCGTCTCCAGACCGGACTGGTAAGGTCCTTGCAGTCCTCCCGCGTTCCGTTTGGGTGTGGCCAGAGAGGGTGCCCCGGACTGGGAGGCTCAGGACCGACGGGACGAGGGTCCTGTGCGCACAAGGGGGAGCGTGCGGTCGGTCGGACTGCGGGTGTACCAGAGCAACGTCCGAAATAGGGCACCTATTCTCATCTCACTTGCTCAAACCCCTCAGGATGCTCCTCTGGGGAGTCGCCTTTGGGGTGTGTCTGACTCGGCCCGTCCCGCGGCGACGTCTCCCGGCCACCGAGCCCACCCGGAGGACGGTAGTGTCGGAGATGTAACGGTTTGGGGGCTCACAGGGAGTACCGGAGCCCACGGAGGTACGGTACAGGCGCCACGGCTGCCGCGACTACGGCGGCGACCGTGCCTGCAGGTAGGACCAGTGATCCAGGCCCTCGCAGACCACGGGTGCCCACGACCCGGCGAGGACGCCCCAGGGGTGGGGCCTATGGCAGAGGACCCCAGACACCCGTGAGGAGTGCCCCTAAAGTGTACGGAGGAATTTAGGTAAGGCATATCTGAGACCCCAGTTTACCGAAAAAGGAAAAACAAATTTAAACTGATAAAATGTCGAATTACATACATACAAAGATAAAATTTCATTTAAAGAGACCGACATGTGAGAAGCACCGGACTGTACTGCATCCAAAGTCTATCACCGCAAATAGGGTAAGGGTCTTTACTTGTGTGCTACCCCAAACACATGCACAAACAGTTGTCCTCTAAAGTCTTTAGAGCCTGGTGTTCAGAATAATCCGTAGACGCAGACCAAAACTTCGACTCAGTAGCGGCACAGGACCCCCGGTCATCTGCTCAAAACAATCTCTTTGTGGGATCCCGAGAGGGAGTGTCTCCCTCTTCGTCCCGCCCCTCCACAGCCGTCGGTCCCTTCTACTCCCACTCTCGACCACCAGTCAGTACAAGGGACTCTGAGTAAGAACCTCGGATAAACGTACTACACCCGTGCGCTCGTGCAGGCGTAGAGTCGGGGACTCCGACCGAGACTCGGGTCTGGAGTAGTCACCCTAGAGGAACCGCTACAGATGTGACCGTCCGACACCGGAGGTCGCCACAGAGGTCCTCCCGTAGGTCCCGGGGAGGCACCGGTCTTGTACCCCGGTCCACACCCGACCGCAGCTCCACCGAGAGTCCCAGTCTAGACACACAGGGAGGAGTTCAGGAGCTCCGGTCTGCCTTGGTGTGGGTCCTCAGTCGACGTCGTGCAAGGGGACAATCCCCTCTCTTCGACGACTGAATCTTCCGAAGGGGTGGGGACTTTCACATAGTCATGTAACGTTACACTTCCCGAAGTGTCTGTCCGTCTTCGTCCTCCTTGAGGAGGGTCGTTTAGACGAGAAACTCTTCGGAGTGTCCCTCCGGAAGGTCGTCCCCTCTCCCGTCGCCCTCGCTAGACTAGACCCGCTTCCTCCCCTTCGGGCCCTCCGTCGTCGGTGCGCCCACTCAGAGCTGAGTGAACGAGTAAATGCCATAGATTTTTTTTGGGGTGAACGTCGATTTCATTATCACCCCAAGACGCCCCAAGGTGTCTCGGTGTGTGACCCACACTTCTGTGCTACCTGAGGCCCCCTTGACGGTACCCAATGTCTGTTCTGGAGACGTCAAGTAGTCGGTTACCCCCTTCGTTTGCGAACCGCGTTCTCGTTTACCCCGTTACACCCCTCTCTCACTCTCGACTGCCCCGTTCAGCTGTGCGTCGAGTCGGGGCGTGTCATTGCCAGTGTGCCTTACGGGTACCAAGTCTGTGGGGCGGCGTTCCGTCTCCAGTGGTCCGGTTTCCTTCTCGCCCGGGGTCCCTGTGTCCAACTTTGGTTTGTGTCTGTAGGTGGTGCAATTGTAGTCCTTTCATATAAAGTCTCTTCGAGGTATTGTAATGGTTCTTTATTTCACAACAATATTTTTACTTTCATAATTTTTCTGTATTATCGAAGAATAACCCGTGTACTTGTACAACTTTCCAACTTGTACGACTTTTACTTTCACTTTCAGTGAGTCAACACAGGTTGAGACACCGGCGTACCTGACGACTCAGGCACCTTAAAAGATCCGGTCTTGTGACCATCACCCATCGATAAGGGAAGAGGTCCCCTTAGAAGGGTCGGGTCCCTAGCTTAGGCCCAGAGGGCGCAACGTCCGTCTAAGAAACGGTCGACTCGGGGGTCCCTTCGAGTCCTTACGACCTCTCCCTCGGATCGGGAAGAGGTCGTCTAGAAGGGTTGGGTCCTTAGCTTGGCCACGGAAGAGTTAAGTTGACGTCCGCCTAAGAAGTGGTCGACTCGGGGGTCCCTGCGAGAGGTCACTACCCTGTCCACCTCTGCCTACCCTACGTCACTCCTCCCGTGCCGTCGCGAGGGGACTACAATGAAACGACGGTTTCTTAGTTTTAGATTAGTTCTCCTTCGGAACCTACTTGGGTTTGTCCTCGTAAGATGTTTTACTCACTGGCGGATTTTAGAAGTTTTAACAGTTCCAATACTTTCAGGTCCTTTCTGACTCCTCGAAGGAGCTACGGTGCCTTGACTTACGTCGTACTTTGAGACCTGCCCTGGGAAGAAACAAGTCTCTTCAACGTCGTTAAACACTCTACGGTCACCCCGGACCCCCAAATGACACTCATTACTTACGTAGTCACAATTAAAGGAATGAAACTACCAAGTAAAACTGATACATACCCTCTTATGGGAATGAACTCTTTTAGGGGTTATCGTATAACCCCTAATAGTCTGTAGTATAGTCGTCGATTGACAACTTAATCAAGGCTTTTTATTTTCAAACCCCCTGAAGGGTCCCACGAGACACTAAGGTGTCGTCCCCCGTACTCAAGTAGGGTCCAACTCCTCGTTTCTAGAGTGTACAACTCCCCATGTCGTTTTTATCTAATTAAATTTTTTCTTTTCAAAAATATGTTAAGACGGTAAAAAGATATTTAAAGTCCAACAAATTTTTAATAATTATTTTATTTATATGAGTTTTTTTTACGTTCCGCTCGATCAGGTGCCCCTTTAAAGTCACAGCTCAGTCTTCGACTGTCTTCACATTCGTCTAGAGGGACCCTTGTCTCCCCTGAACTTGTGAACCTGAGACGTGCTGGACAACGTCTGTGAGGAGGGTTTAAGTCCTCACACGTGTGCGGTTCTCGTGCGCCCGGTGAATGGTTCTTATAGGACGTGTTATTTAGGTCGGATTTGTTGTACTTGACGAAATTCTTGTGGGTTTAATGTGAGAAGTCGGGGTCACCCTGACTCAACTTTTAGTTATTGTCTAGACCCTTTTAGAGGTTTATAAATCTTTAATTTGTAGTGGTGAAACTGTCTTTGGTACCTAGTTTCTTCTTCGGTTTTCCCTTTACTCTTTCATAGAACTCGACTTACTTTTAATTTTGTGTCTGACGAGTGCAAGTGCCAGGAACTACCCCTGTGCCTCCGTGATTGCTGGAGGTCGTCCCTGTCCGAGCGCACAGGAGTCGCGAGCGGAAGCCTTTGGTCCTCTCGTCTGCTCTGGCGCCCCTACCCCGCGTCGGGCACACTCTCGGCCTCAGGCCCTGCGTCTCTGCTCACGTCTTACCGTTGTCGTCGCGTACACGAAGTCCTACTAGCTGTCCTCGTCACGTGGAGGTCGGTCTGACGCCTCCTCCCCTCTCTTCTGCGTTAGTGTCGTCGTCAATTCTCCCTCCTCTGTCGAGGCCTACCGTGTGCACACACTCGTCGTCGTCCTCTTGGAGTCCCGCCGACCACGGGTGTGCCGGTTGGCACACCTCTCTGTCTGTCTAGGGATCTCTCTGTTTGGTGGGTACGGGTGCCCCTTCGGGTCCCGGTCTGCCGAAGGTCGTCGAAACGAACCGTGAAGCCCTTGTCCCCCATGGTCGTGCGTCCACGGTAAGGGTCCTCTCGCTCGTCCTCCAGGCGGGTCCGGGACGTGCGGGTCCAGTCTGTCTGCAACGCGAGACGGGGATGGGGTCTCGCCGGGCGTCCGAGGGCAGACAAAGACGGGCTCGAGAGTGGGTGCCGAAGGTGACGGATCGGGTGCAAAGACTCCAGTCGGGACGGGCGGACGTCGCGCAGGAAATCTTTGGTCGACGAAGGCCCAAAGACGGACGTACTCACGGGAATGAATGGGAGCAGGATCTCTGTGTCGGACGCCGGAAGACCCGACGGAGGCAGACTCCGGACCCACGAGAGGCGGCTCGCACCGCCGGGCAGGCAGGGGGAGAGGTCCGTTCCGCGACTAGGGTCGTCGTCACCCCCGGGGCCCGGGTAGAGAGTCTTCGCGGAGGAGGTGCGCTACGAGGAGACGTCGCTGGACAAGAGTGGAGGGGAGGACAAGAGTCGGAGGCCCAGGGACACGACTTGAGCCCCCGTAAGGTCTCTCGCTCGACAAAGGTGCCGTGAGTACAGGAGACGAACCATGAATCAAGTACACGACTTGAAAGGTAATAAGTATTATGCCAAGGTCTGCAGGAGAAACTAAAACCAACAAAGAGCATTCGGAGGACCAGACAGACTTGCCGGAAGAGGAGACGAACGGAGACACAAACGTGTCTCCTGTACCGTCGTGGTCCGAGTCGTAGGAAGCCACCGACGTCGTCGAACGTCCGGGCTGGGACGACGGAACGTATAACCCCAGGCAGACGAGAGCGAGTGCCCTGACAGAGGGAGGAAGACACAGGACCTCCCAAACCCAACACACAAGTATGAGTCATACCTAGAGCCCCTCCCCTAGGGGACTACCAAGTCACCAATTCGTAGACGGGCGGTCACGTCCCCTGCACCCAAAGTAGGGACCAGGTCCTTCTAGGGTGTACGGTACCCCGTCGATTCGGGAACCCGGATGTCGGACACGGGGTGTTGTTCTCGTCGGGGGGTGGTCGGCACTCTTCGGGCGCGTGGCGTTGATCTCTTTCTGGGGTGTCTTTGCTTCCGGGTCACGTCGGTTTTTGTTTTACTCATTTATTTTTGATTTTTCTTTCGAGTAGACTCCGGTCGTAAAACCACTGAGGAAGGTCCCTCCTAGTCTCGGCCCGGACACCCGTCTTTACGGACCTCTGGGAGGTCCCACTGTATCTACTACAGTCACACATATCGACTTGGGGTACTTGTCATACTTTTACGTTTTTCTATACTGTGACTTTCTACTCGAGGAGTCTAGTCATCCACGGGTTACACGACGACCTCTTCTCCCCTCTTCATTGAGGTCTCTCTTGCTTCTCTGCGTCGGTCTCGTTTTGGTAGTGGGTCGACACCTCCGCGGACCGCTACCTTCAGTCCAGACTGCGACGTTTCTTGTTATGACGTGTCCTTGGACCTTACGTCTCGGTTCTTAGGTCCATCTAGCCGTCACCAGTGTCCTCTGCCGCTCTCACTCGTAGCCGTGAACCCTTTAGTCGAGTCGAGTCGAGTCGAGTCGAGTCAGCGAGTCAGCACAGGCTGAGAAACACTGGGGTACTTAGCGTCGTGCGGTCCGGAGGGACAGGTAGTGGTTGAGGGCCTCAAGTGAGTCTGAGTGCAGGTAGCTCAGGCACTACGGTAGGTCGGTAGAGTAGGAGCCAGCAGGGGAAGAAGAGGACGGGGGTTAGGGAGGGTCGTAGTCTCCGAAAAGGTTACTGAGTTGAGAAGGGTACTCCACCGGTTTCATGACCTCGAAGTCGAAGTCGTAGTAACGAAGGTTTCTTAGGGTCCCGACTAGAAGTCTTACCTGACCAACCTAGAGGAACGTCAGGTTCCCTGAGAGTTCTCAGAAGAGGTTGTGGTGTCAAGTTTTCGTAGTTAAGAAGCTGTGAGTCGAAAGAAGTGTCAGGTTGAGAGTGTAGGTATGTACTGGTGTCCTTTTTGGTATCGGAACTGATCTGCCTGGAATCAGCCGTTTCATTACAGGGACGAAAACTTATACGATAGATCCAACCAGTATTGAAAAGAAGGTTCCTCATTCACAGAAAATTAAAGTACCGACGTCAGTGGTAGACGCCACTAAAACCTCGGGGGTTTTTTATTTCAGACTGTGACAAAGGTGACAAAGGGGTAGATAAAGGGTACTTC
>SJYO01038426.1:0-10000 GCA_006410555.1 Capra ibex
AGAGTACAATTTTGGTCTGTTAGAAGAACGGTCGTCAGGACCACCCGGTGACAACATTCTCCTTTACTAATATCACGACAGTATCCTTTTTTCTTTTTTTTTTTCAAATACAAAAAATCGGTAGGGATCTCTTTACCCTTCTCTTCCGTTACCGTGGGGTGAGGTCATGAGAACGGACCTTTTAGGGTACCGGTCTCCTCGGACTATCCGACGTCAGGTACGTCAACGCTTCTCAGCCTGTGTTGACTCGCCGAAGTGCAAGTGAAAAGTGAAAGTACGCAACCTCTTCCTTTACCGTTGGGTGAGGTCACAAGAACGGACCTCTTAGGGTCCCTGTCCCCTCGGACCACCCGACGGCAGATACCCCAGCGTGTCTCAGTCTGTGCTGACTTCGCTGTCGTCGTCGTCGTCTCTTTACCCTTCGGTCTATCCACCGTTCTGACCGTAGTATATTCTAAGATCAGAAGTCGGTCTTCAGTCTTCATTAGTTGATATTATCTTCGTTAGTACAAAAGAATATGCTATTCTTATTTTTGCTCTCCGGGAATCAGACAGAAACAACTATAGAGTTTTTCAATTATTTTTAAAATAGTACTAGTGAAGGTCAATATCCCTAACTCTGTAACTTCAATTGTTCCATTCATGCCGTAATGATTTTCTTTTGAAGTTGAAGAGAATTACGATATTTTAATAGTTTAGTAGTTCAGGATCAATTTCTCCAGTACTGTTTTTGGTATGCGTATTTATGAAATATATCTTGTCTCAAGTCTCTCCTTTATACTGGTAAAAATTCTAGTACAAAGTATTCTCATCGGTCAACCGTATAAGCCTGTATTATTAGTTAGAAGTTTGTGTTCTACCAGTTTTAAACCATTGTGATAACTCACTTTATATCTCACAACTGTTTTTAAAGTCTTTGATACTGGACTACTTTTACTTCTCCACAAAATAAGTTCCAAATAATCCTGACGTCGGACCCTCTATTCAAGTTCTTCGTGAATTTTTGAACACAAGGAGAACTGGTGTTTTATCTTTTTCAAATATTTCGAGTTTTGATTCTGGTCAATAAATGTCAAGACACAATTCCTAATATTAATTCCGTTTTTCATTCCTGGACTTAACCAACGACTTAACTAAAATTTAACTAAATTTAGAGACTTTACTAAAATTTCAAGGTGTCCCACTCCCCTCCTCCCTTGTTACTTGGTATTTCAACGTCCATCGTCTGCAACAGGGTTTATGTCGACTACCACAGGAATCCACACTATGTCCAGTCTCTTTTAAGTTCGAAAAGTACCGCGATCCGATACAGAATCTGATTTAAGCATTACCGTGAGTTGAGATCAAAACATACAGACCTAATGTCAATGAGGTAACACCAAAGTTAAACAGTACTTCTCACTCTAAGTCTAATCTCCATAGTCAGAACCCACATTCGTGTACTTAAGTCTACGTCTAGTTACCAATTCTTGGTCTCTCAGCGATCTGTCCCACCTGATACCGGCGAGTCCTCACGGACAGGGACTCTCCTCCTTCGGTGACCCGTGGGACTCAGAGTCAGACTAAGTCTCGAACGGGTCCTTGTCTGAACCCTCTTTGGTCCAGGTTCTGACCCAATCCTACCGTACACAAAGTGTAAGATATTGACAAACTGTGTTGTCAGGGGTCTACGTCCGACGGACAATATATACGGACTCCACTCTGTCAAGTCCCACAGGACGGTTCCTAGTTTTAAACTTCCACTTTTCGAAACTTTCCTTAAAACATTACTTCAGTCTTTTACACTCTTTGTTCCTTTTTTTAGAGGTACAATACCTTTACACTATGTTCGACTCGGTCGCCTTTACGTCAGACCATGTGGGAAGAGGACCTTTACTTAAACCGTTATTCGTTGTTTTCATATATGAGAACGGAAAACTGTCTCGTTGGAGTAAGGGACCTTAGATAAGACTTCTTTGTCGACGTTGTTATACTTTCGTCCCAATAAGTAATGTCGTGACATTAACTTTTTGTGATCTTCGTTAGATTCACGGGTGTGTATCCTCACCAATTCATTTAATACCATATATGTAAATTACCTCATCCGTGGGTAGTTTTTCTTACTCGTTCGAAAGATACTTCACTATGTCTCATGAAAGGTATATAAACATTTTACACTAGAAAGAATATTTTTTACACTTATTCTTTTATATAGACTAAATACCTTTCTTATAGATCCTTCATAGTTGGTCTTTGATTACTCTAACCAAATAAGAGTCTTTTACCCACTAATACTCCATCATTCTTATTTTTAAGGTACCCGTCTCCTCGGACCACCCGATGTACCCCAACGTGTCTCAGCCTGTGATGACTCGAAAGTTCTTATCTTCCCACCTTGTCCTTTCCTCACCAGTCTACTTCTTTTTCACTGTAAAGAGACTCATAGTCAAGTCAAGTCAAGTCAGTGAGTCAGCACAGGCTGAGAAACACTGGGGTACTTAGTGTCGTGCGGTCCGGAGGGACAGGTAGTGGTTGAGGACCTCAAGTGAGTCTGAGTACCGGTAGCTCAGTCACTACGGTAGGTCGGTAGAGTAGGAGGCAGAAAGGGAAGAGGAGGACGGGGGTTAGGGAGGGTCGTAGTCTCAGAAAAGGTTACTCAGTTGCGAAGCGTACTCCACCGGTTTCATGACCTCGAAGTCGAAGTCGTAGTAAGGGAGGTTTCTTTCGGGTCCCGACTAGAGGAAGTCTTACTTGACCAACCCAGAGGAACGTCAGGTTCCCTGAGAGCTCTCAGGGGAGGTTTTGGTGTCAAGTTTTCGTAGTTAAGAAGCCACGAGTCGGAAGAAGTGTCAGGTTGAGAGTGTAGGTATGTACTGATGACCTTTTTGGTATCGGATGGAATCAGCCGTTTCATAACAGACACGAAAACGTATACTATGGATCCAACCAGTATTGAAAAGAAGGTTCCTCATTCGTAGAAAATTAAAGTACCGACGTCAGTGGTAGACGTCACTAAAACCTCGGGGGGGTTTATTTCAGACTGTGACTCATATGGAAAAACCTTTCGAGACTGAGAGTGTTGATTTTTCACAAAGTGTATGAGTTTTTTATTAGTGTATGATTTTAATTGGTTCTACAATTGATTCACTTTTATAATCAGTGAGTCAGTACAGGTTGAGAAACGTTGTAATACCTGACATCGAACGGTCTGAGGAGACGGGTACCTTAAGAGGTTCGTTCTTATGACCTCACCCGTCGGTAAAGAAAGAGACCCCCTAGAAGGGTTGGGTCCCTGACTTGGGTCCAGAGGACGTACCGTCCACCTAAGACTCGATGGAGTGTTCGGGTTGGTTCTACACCCACTCAGGATTTACTTCGAGTTTATCATTGTTTACTTTGACTGACACAATGTTTACTTATTTGATTGTCGAGTTCTCCTACTCCTTCCTTTGTTGATTAGATTTTTAAAGTCTTATGTGAGAAAACTGATATATATAATTCAATTTCTGTTTTTGTTGAGATAGAATTATTACGTGAAATTAATCATTTAGATAAACAGTCGTTCTATACCTAATCGTTGACACTTTGATGAAATATGTATATAATCCTGACTCATGTATTCGTTTAAATACTATTATTCTCGACACCTAAAGTATCTCATACCTCAATTTTCCATTTCGAACTCATTAAGGACAACACAACTTGACGTTATCCTTTGTACTCGTCATATATTGTATCCCTCAGGTTGGACCGTGAGACACTGTTGGATGTCCCTACCCTACCACCCCTCTCTCGTTCCCAGTTCTCTCTCCCCTATATATAAACGAATACTTACTAAGTACGACAATATATCGTCTTTGGTTATGTTGTAACATTTCGTTAATAGGAGGTTAAATTTTGTAGTCGTCCTTTAATTCCGACATATGTCTTCACTTTCACTTTCACTTCAGCGAGTCAGCACAGGCTGAGAAACGCTGGGCACCTGACATCGGGTGTTCGAGGAGACAGGTACCCTAAAAGGTCCGTTCTTATGACCTCACCCAATGGTAAAGGAAGAGGGCCTAGAAAGGATGGGTCCCAAACTTGGACGGATAGGAAGAACCGTCCGTCTAAGAAATGAAGGCTCGGTGTTCCCTTTCTATCATTTCATGATTTGGGGTGTCTTATTTTATTTTATTTATAGATACTCAGATATGACTATGTTTATTTATTAATTTACTCCTTTTTTTATCTCTTCGTCCCTATCGAACAAACTTCACCTTGGAGTCGATTACAACTTCCTTACCACTTCATGTTTACTGGATGTCAGTTCGAGGTACCATTATTGACAATCTTCGTTCTTCGTAATAATCACCTACAATTTTAGTCGTGATTTTTTGCTATACTTTGAAACTCCTCTTATATAGACGTCAGAGCTTTTATAGAGGGGGGGTACAATTGAAAAAGTTAATGTTCCTCCATTGACATTGAAATGTCGCCTCTTTAGACCGTCTGTTGGGGATTTGGTTCACTCGTCTCAATGGTAGGGTCGTGGTCTCACACAAGATGTCTGTAATACCTTGGAAACTGTCCTATGTGGCTCTGACCGTCTTGAAGTGTTGGTGCCGTAAGAACGGTTCTTTCCCTTTTTGTATTGGAGTTAGATTAATACTCCTTGGTATTCTTTTTGGGTTTGTCTCCCTATAAAACGTTTTACTGTCCAGTTAGGAGAAGATTTTACTGTTACAGTACTTTCTGTTTTATTTCTACTTCTTGACGGTTACTACTCTCTTCTGATTCGTTCCCATCACTCACTGCCGTTGTTTCCTAGGACTTAACGTAGGACCTAGTCTTTTCCTGTGATCCTTGCTTTCCTTTCGATCTTGTTTTTGTTGGTCCGTTTTCCTTTTCACCACTGTACCCCTTTTCACACATCGAATCAATTATCATAACAAAGTTATATTTTCAGGACAAAGTTAGTGACAGACACCAATGTATTCTATAATTGTCATCCCATCGTCCGTTTTACCGTATACCTTCAAGAGACACAGGTTACATACTAAAACACATTCCCATTCGAGGATGTTTTATTTCAATAAAAATTTTCCTTGGTCACCTGATCAGATATCCTGTTCGAATTTCCCCGGAAACCCGAAAAATTTTGTGTATTCCTTGTTGCAAGTTCCTCTTTTGGTTTAAAACCAGGATTGACATTTCAAGAGTGAGTCGAGTGACTGATTTACAACCAAAGGTACGGTAGAAAAGGGAACTTCTAGTCCCCTGTAGGACCTGTACCGGAGTCTCTAGGTGTACGGTCGGGGTTTCACGGAGTAACTCTTGTAGTCACCCGTTGACTACCAATTAGGCCTTCGAGACTTCTAGGACAGACGGTAGCCCGTCGGACAACACCACCACCGACAGCACCCGGAGATAGCGTGTCCGTTCAGGATGGACTACTTGTTCGACCGACCCTTCCTTTTCCCACTCACTGTACCCGGCTCGGTTCGGTTCGGGGAAGACAGGTGGGTGTGAGGGTCGCAAGTCGTACCACTACACTCCTCTCCTTCTCTCTCTGGACCCTGCCTATAACTTTCGATTAAAAGTTAAATCACTTACCGAAGATTGTAAGTAAGACACGACCTCCTATTCTCAGCTGAGAAAGAAGGGTGAAACGGAATTGAAGGAGAAATTTTATATTTACACAGAAAGACTTTCCTCATGTCATCAATATTTATTTTGATTGTATCTATTATTTTTTGTTATTTTGTAAGTGATTTTACATATCCTAATTGTAGTTCGATTATGACTGGTGAGTCAATTAGGTTTTTAAAGTCAAACATGACTCACAAGATTTAAGAGAGAAAAAGAGTATTAATTATAGTTATAACTACTACGAAAGTAAATAAAGAAATTTAGAACTGAAATAATGGATTACGGAGTTAAAGGTCTAGGTTAGGTGGACGATTATTTTTAGGTGGGAGAGAAAAGGGGTACGGGGGAACGTCCGAAGAGAGACCCGAGGTGCCACGTCAGAGTGTGCTTCCCGTAGACCTACACCACACACGGAGTAGGGCTCTTCGGTCTGGTATGAGACCAAGACGGACTATGGTTCCCGGAACCCCTACACCTCCTCCATTTCTTTATTTAGAAGATTAGGACAAATACAGTTTAGTCATCGGGAAGAACGTGATAGTGAAGGGTGGGAAACTTAACAAGAAGTTTGTATCCGATAATTACATAATATAAATAGAAAATAAAATAAATGAACAAACATGAGTTCTAAACTGGAGTTTATGTTAAACTTCGTTCGGTTTCATTCGAAATACAGTCTCGTGACTTGTGATTCATACTCTTATTACCCGATAAAATTCTTAACAACGTATAGAACCGGTGTGTATATTCGTAACTCTCACCAGTCATTCCGGGTGACTATAAAAACATTGGGTATTTTATTATTAATGACTGAAAAATTCAGTAAAAGGAAAGTATGACACCTTTTTTGTAAGATTATTTCGATGACTTCCATGTAGATTTGGATTGATCTTTCAAATGTTTGTACAGACTGAACAGTCTCACCCTTAGGTCTTTCTACCACCTTTATCACAATAGGTGTCGACATGCTAGTCACTCTTTTCGTCTTATACTCTGGACTATTGTTGTCGAAACAAGTATTTCCTAGTATGTAATGATGAGAATCTTCAGAATCTTTTGAGAACAATTTCCCCATGTAAAATTGATAACAAACTTTCCACGAAGTAGTACTGTACAGTACCCTTCTATTCCAGTATTAGAGTCAAATCCTCTATCCAAACTTAAGATAATGGACTAGTTCACGAATAAACGAAATATGAGAGTATACGTCAATATATTTCAGAATGAATTTAAAGTGATGTGGTGACTAAAATACAAAAATTTTAGTACATGTCTACCTATTTTGAAACGTATCCCTTTACCAATTACACAAAGGTTTATCTCTGTCGACCCAGTCTCAGACAGGTAGACTTCACCTTAGCACACGAGAATCAATGAACCACACCGAAGAGGTTACTGAAGATCCCTCTGTTGGTCTTACTGCGGACCTAGAAACGGGACCGCCAAGAGGACTCGTCGTGGAAACATATGTTGTCGTATCCTTGGTAGTTAGTCGTCCGGTTCCTGGTTGATGTCATAGGAAAAACGCCTGATCTGTTGTACTTTAGATCTTTTCTTGTCGAAGTAAAATAGTGGTTAATGTCACCACCAGGTGACGTCTTCTTGAGTCCTCAGAGGAAGAATTACTTGGGGTAATACGAATACGAGTGGTAGGGACAAATGGAGTTAGTGGGGGTCTTCTGGTTCGGAAAGACTAGTGTGTAGTAGGAGTCTGTGAATCGACGTGTTCCAAGACACACGGAAGATAGACTCAATTATAAAAACCCAGTGTTAGAGGAGCCCTCGAAGAACACACATTAGACTTCGACTGGGGTCAGGGATCTGTCGTACATACGCACCCACACGATTCAGCTAAGTCAGCACAGACTAACAAGCACTGGGATACCTGACATCAGGTGGTCCGAGCAAACAGCTTCGCTAAGAGGTCCGTTATTAAGACCTCACCTGACGGCACGGGAGGAGGTCTCCCAGAACGATTGGGTCCCTAGTTTGGGCACAGAGACTTCAGAAGACGTAATAGTCCTCCCAAGAAATGGTGACCATGGTGGACCCTTCGAGTGGGTCTGTCATTCCTCTCTGTTTTCTCCTACCGTCTAGTGAACTCTAACCGTCCACCGTCCAAATTATTCGTTCCCTTAAATGAATCCATACGAAAGAATCCACTGACCTTCTGATTGTCTAAAGGTGTGGGTGGGCGGTTTAAAGTTTCCAGAGATATCTACGGATCGTCCTAAGTGAAAGTAAGTAACCTCTTCCTTTACCGTTGGGTGAGGTCACAAGAACGGACCTCTTAGGGTCCCTGCCCCCTCGGACCACCCGACGGCAGATACCCCAGTGTGTCTCAACCTGTGCTGACTTCACTGAATCGTCGTCGTCGTCGTATCTACGGATTTGACCTGCGTTACTCATGTGTCAGGTCTACCAGGATCGTGGTGTATTGATAGAGTTCCTCCGACACCGGAGCACGTCGAAGGTCGTACCCCTTCCGTTCACGTCACGTGTAAGGTTTCTACCCCTTCTCCCACTCGTATGAAGTCAACGGACCCAGGTGGAGTCTCCTGTTTTGACGTCAGTATAAACTAGTGGACGGGGATGTTTATAGGTAACGGTTTGGGAGTCATAGGAGATTTTGAGTTCAAGAGTAAGTCGAAGAAGAACCGGAAATTCCCACCATCAAGAAACTAAGAACTCGAAGATAAGAAGAAAAGAATCAGGGATCCCGCAGAGTAGGTCGGAGCCTGAAAGTGATCGTGGAAATACAGTCAATGGCACTGTAAACATATTCGTTTGCACTGGTGGTGAGAGTCCATCTTTTAACACATAGATGAACTAATGTTCAGAGGTAAATCTACACATTCTTTGTAGAGTTTGAATTGTACGTTTTTGTTGTGTTTTCAGAATTTATAAATTCACTGACATTACTTAACTTATAATAGTACAAAGACTGTGATAATTTCCTCTTTATATACCCCCTAAGAAAAAAATTTTTTAATTATATAAAATTAGCCTCCTATTAATGAAATGTTACAACACTGCCAAAAACGGTATGTAACTGTAATTAATCGGTACCAATGTGTACACAGGGGGATAGAACTTGGGGGGAAGGGAGAAGGGAGGGGTGGGGTGGGGAGACCCAATAGGGTCTCGTGGCCGAAACCAACAGGACGAAGCACGTAGCTTAACGTGACCGGTAGATAAAGTGAATACCATTGTATGTACAAAGTTACGATAAGAGAGTTTAGTAGGGTGGGACCGGAAGCGGGTGTCTGAGGTTTTCAGACAAGAAATGTAGACAAAGAGAAAACGACGGGAGGTATATCCTAGTAGTAATGGTAGAAAGATGTAAGGTATATATACGTAATTATATGTCATAAACACAAAGAGAAAGACTGATGAAGTGAGACATATTATCCGAGGACAAAATAAGTGGATTAATCTTGACTGAGTTTACACAAGGAAAAATATCGACTCATTATAGGGTAACTCATATACATGGTGTTGAAGGAATAGGTAAACAGACGGTTACTTGTAGATCCAACGAAGGTATTGGATCAATAACATTTGTCACGCCGTTACTTGTGACCCTATGTCCACAGAGAAAGTTAAACCCAAAGAAACCCCACATACGGGACGTCACTCTAGCGACCCAGCATACCGTGAAGATAAGGGTCAAAAAATTCCTTTGAGGTGTGACAAGAGGCATTACCGACAGGGTCAAACGTAAGGGTGGTCGTCACATTTTACCAAGGGAAAAGAGGTGTGAGAGAGATCGTAAATAACAAACACCTGTAAAACTACTTCCGGTAAGATTGACCGTACTCTACTATGGAGTAACACCAAAACTAAACGTAAACAGATTATTACTCACTACAACTCGTAGAAAAGTACACAAATAATCGGTAGACATACAGAAGAAACCTCTTTAGAGACAACTTAAGAAAACGGATGAAAAACTAACCTGACAAACGAAAAAGCCATAACTCGACGTACCCGAAGAACTTATAAAACCTCTAATTTAGAAACAGTCAACAAGGTAAACGATAATAAAAGAGGGTAAGACTTCCGACAGATAAGTGGAACGAATATCAAAGGAAGTAACACGTTTTCGAAAATTCAAATTTATTCAGGGTAAACAACTAAAAACCAAAATAAAGGTAATGAGACCCTCCACCCAGTATCTCCTAGAACGATACTAAATACAGTAGCTCACACGAAGGATATAAAAGGAGATACTCAAGTATCAAATATCAAAGGAGATATCTCAAAATATCAAAGACAAGAATGTGAATATAGAAAGTAGGTAAAGCTCAAATAAAAACACATACCACAATCTTTCACAAGATCAAAGTAAGAAAATGTACACCAACCGGTCAAAAGGGTCGTGAACTTC
>SJYO01038430.1:0-57582 GCA_006410555.1 Capra ibex
CCGTTTCATGGAACAGTGAGATAAGTGAGTAAAGAATTAAATAGGTAGGAAAGAGGGCCCAAGAAATCCGTGTTGTCTACATAACATTTACCACCTGAAGAAGGGGATAGGGTCTGAATCCCATCCGAGTTTAGGGTTGAGTCTTTCCTACCTCGACCCTCCGACTTCAATTATTATGACTACGATAGTAGTCCCGGACTTTTCGAGGTATCTGACTCTCTACCTCTCCCCCAGGTTTCAGTGGGGGACAGGGAGTGATATGTGGACCGAACACGATATCTATCCTGTCACCGACTTTTCAGTCTCTAGTCTTTTCAAGGTGAAGAAACCTAATCGGGAACTTTCGAAAGACCTCCTCCCCTAAAGGGTCGGTAGACGAACCAGTCTCCTACCTGAATAGTAACTCCGGTGTCTGACCTCACACATACACAACCACCCCCGTCCACACACGGTTCGTATCCCTCCCGTGAGACCATCTCTGTTCTCCGATCCCTTCCAGTGTCGACCAAGGGGAGAGGGAGAGGAGGTCCACGTGACACCAGTCGACTCACTGTTACTCCTCACCTCGGACGTTCGGCACCTCTTCGTACATTCACCCCCCATCCCGACCACATCCTACCCCCGACGACTTCTGGGAGTAGTGTTAACTACCCTTCTATAGACCGGTCCCTCTACCTGTCTCGACCCAAGATCCCGACGTGAAAACCCGACACACTGGAACTCGTTCAGTGAATTCGAGGGACTCGGAGTCAAAATGAAGACTCTTAGTCCTATTCCTATCATGACTGGATGAATCCCATGATCACTATATTCCGTTCAGTTCTGGGACTACGACCCTTGTTAACTTCCGTCCTCCTCTTCCCCTACTGTCTCCTATTCTCCAACCTGCCGTAGTGGCTGAGTTACCTGTACTCAAACTCATTTGAGACCCTCAACCACTACCTGTCCCTCCGGACCGTACGACACCAGGTACGCCAGCGCTTCTCAGCCTGTACTGACTCGCTGAGTTGACTTGACTTCTTCCTTGTAGATGTATTACTATGAGTCCGAGAAGGAACTCTAATACTAAAACACTGAAATTGTTCTTGAGTTGCTGTTGCTGAGGGGTACCGAAGATCTCTGTCTCGTTAGACTGGGACAAGAACGGAACCTTCTCAGATCCCCGATCCTAACCTCTGTTTGGGTCATAAATAGACTAGTACCTGGCTCCCTGAGAGGCGCCTTTCTCCCTCGGGTGCCCTCACACCCCCACCCCCCGCTACCGTGGCGTCCGTCTCCTTTGCCGAGTTTGGTTCCGATCTCCAGGGTGCCACCGCTCCCGCTATTTCCACCCCGCACACCGAACGACTGGCGAGGCGGGCGGGGTCTGCGACCACCGGGACTTCTCCCACGTCCGGAACGTCGTCGCGCTCACGTCGTGCCGGGGCCTTCGCTGGGTCTTAGGAGGCCTCCTCCTCCACCCTCTGGTCTTCCCGCCCCAGCGCATGTGTCTGGTTCTGGCTTTCTAGGACGTCGAAACGCCACTCCTGGACCGGCGCCGCCCCTCCCCGCCCCGCGCTTGGATACTTCCGCCTCGGTGCCCACCCTTCCCGGCACCCACCCGCCCCGGATGCGACCCCGCGCCGCACCCCGACCGACCCCGGCGCCGACTTCTCCTCCAGGACTTGACCCACTCCCAACCTTAACCTCCCGAGTGCGGGAACCTCCTTTAGACACCCGGGAGACAGACTGAGGACGGGGCGGTAGTGTCCCCTCGAGATGCTGGACCTGCGGAGAAGGGACGTCGAGTTTCAGGAGGTTATACACTCAGGGACACGGGGAGGGTGACACAAGGAGGGCCCTGCCTACAGGAGAACTCGGGAGGTAGAGTCATGTCTAAGTCTACAGGACTGGGAGGAGAGAAGAGGTGGATGGACGCCTCGGAGTCTTTCCGTCTCCCACCCCTCACCCCTAGAGGGTCTACGCTCCAGTCGGGGAGCGACACAGGGAGGGAGAGTCGACGTTGTCCTCTGGGTCCGTAGGGCGACGACGGAGGATGACCATAGGCTCCTGTTAGAGGTCGAGAGGACGTTCCACTCCCGGGTCTCGGTGACACCCCGTCCCGCTCCCTGGACCCAGAGACTCTCCTTTTTGGAACAGACAGGAAATTGGTCAGGTGCAGCAAGACGGGTAGTCCAGTAACCTCTATTTCATGACCTCCTTCTCTAGTCGAAAGGCCACTCAAGACGCAGACAGGGGAAACAACCCCAGACTTCTTCGTCAATTTCGCCTGGTCCGTAAGGACCCTAGACGGGTCACTCTGACCTTAGATGATCTTAGAGAACCTTAGACTACCTTAATAGACCTGGAAGTCTAGATGAATCTTTGCAATACTGTCTAGTATTGGAGAGTACTAGTCTAGGGAATCCTCTTTAGTGAGTGTTAGATGTCTTTCAAAATGGACCCCGGTCCAGTGAAGACAACCTCATAGAGACCCGAACCGAGAGAATCTTAGGTAATCCTAGTCACTCTTAGGAACCTAAGACGAAAAAAGAGAGGATCAATCCCTTCTGAGAATTCAGGAAGTATCCCCTAAGACCAGTTCTCGGATGAGGGGGGTTGGGGTGGGGGTAAGGAGTCACAACTGAGGTAGGAGCTAAACCTGACTGACTTCTCCATCAATTTTGAAAGTCTGAACTACTCCCCTCTCCAGAGTGTACCGGACTAGAACCTTTCTCAACCCGGGACTGACCGAGAGGAGTGAGGGAGTCAACTGGTGTCCTGCGGACCCGGTTCACCACCTTCTGTTCTTCAGATAGGTCGACTTTCTAGAGTGGAGACATTCGGTACCGGACCGACCTGGTCCCCTCCTATGTCCCCTCTCGGGAGACGGGTCAGGGGTCCCGGTCCAAGAGACCCGGACCCGTTGGATCCTTATCCCCTCTGTTCTGGGCCCTTGAAAGAGGATCGGGTGGGACACAGTATCGTGAAGGGTGGGACGGACTCGGGAAGTCTGGGAGGACAACGTCACACACCACCTCCCGCCCCCTCCCTTCGTACAAGAAGGAAGGGACGGGACTGAACGGAGGGGAGAACGAAGAGGAAACGTCCTCCTACACGTCGTCGACGTTTCGTACGACCCGACACTCCACGTCCGGTACGAGACACAGGGACAGTAGTCGGCCCGGTGACTGGTCCAGCACCGGAACCGGACGCGGAAGTTGTTCGAGCCTCCTCTGAACACTCAGACCCACCTCCCTATACCCAGTCCTCTACCTCGACTCTCCGACCCGTCCCGAACTTAGCCCATTGTCACATCCTTCCCATGACCTGTCCCCCATGATAAGATCGTCACCACCCGACTTACCAAACAGACACGTTCTCTACCTCTAATACCCTCGTTATCTGGGAATAACGACGAGGTAACCCGAAACATTTTAGTACGACTCCAGGTTTGTTCAAGGGGAAGAGCAAAGGTGAAGGATGTCAAGCCTAATAGGTACAAAACCATAACCGGAAGGGGGCAGAACGGTAGGGACATAATCGTAAAGACGACCATTGACTACCTCCTCGCTACACGAGATCCTGTCAACTTGAGAGACCCTGGGTGTCTCGTAGTGACTGCAACACGTGTCACCGAGTTCCCTTATCCGTACCCGCACCCTGATTCGACTCCGAGAAGTCTCCGTAACTATCCCGTCGACATTCTTAGTACATTTTGTCTTCCCACCTGTCCTGTTCTCAGTCCATGTGTCCGAATCAGTCCTTCATACAGAGTTCTTGACTCCAGTCTAAACACCATATCTTCACCATAGTGTCTAAAGTACAGGATGTGGTTGAGTAATTAACGACGGACTTCGTAACATAATCAAATGACTCTTTGTCACGACACTAGTCGGTGTAGACAGGACCCCCGTATAAATCCTACACTTACGACGGTGTCAACCAGGTCGTACGGGTCATCAGCCCTCATCACCCGTCCACTCCCCAATGTAAGACTAAGGTCCTACGTCTCTCTACGACTGTTCTACGAACCGGGGACCCCGGGTTTAACCGTTCGACCCAAACTCCGTAGTCTCGAGGACGTCCTTCACCTCTGACCTCTACAACCCTGATCTCTCCAGTCTTCGGGTTCCTGTCACAGACGTCCCCACCTCGTCTCTAGACCCTCAGTTCAGACTCATAGTCCTGGACGGTCGTACCTCCGGACCCCTTTACTTCTGTCTTTGTTCCGTCCTGATTAACTCCGCCCCTCCTACCCCTAGACACAGTACCCCTTGACCACTCGTAGGACCACACCCTCATAAACACGGTAAGTCATTCGTGTGTAACTTACGGATCACACAGACTGGGACACGACCGACCTACCGGAACCCATCCGGAAACCACTCCCTCTCACGTCTCACCCTTCAGGTCGTTCCCAACACAGGAGACCGACGGCCGGACCCAAGACTCTACCAGAATCTGGACCTCCTCTCCTTTATAGTCTTCCCTTTACTCTACCCCTGACCCACTGTCGGAAATCCGAGTCCCGTCTCTGTTCCAGTAGAGATCCAAGGTGTAGAAAGTCCTTCATTCACGACTTATTAACGTACTCGGTTCCACCACGAGTCGAGTCTCGTCCGAGACATCTCTTCGT
Source organism: Capra ibex (assembly GCA_006410555.1). NCBI lineage: Eukaryota > Metazoa > Chordata > Mammalia > Artiodactyla > Bovidae > Capra > Capra ibex. The sequence continues at coordinate 4,619 of SJYO01038430.1, forward strand.
CGGGCCTTAGGACTCTTGCAGGGAAGTAGACTCTCACGCTACTCCGACCACCGTCCCCTTCTCCATGTAAATTCTGAAATCGCTTGTGAAACGTCTGTAGAGCGGACATGGTCCGAGACGTGACCTGTCCCCCACTATGTCAGTCTCAAGTTCTGACCGAAGTTCTGAGCTACAAATAAAAGTCCAGTGTCTCGCCCCTGCCACCCTTTCCATAAGATCCGTCTCGTTTGTCACACTCGTTTTCGTATTTCCACACTTTCTCGGACTCTAAAAGAGTCTTACTACTCGTAGAATGAGACCGACTCCGAGTCTGCGGGTATCTTATCCCCTCTCTCCACCCGCCCTGGTTCACTTCCCCGGAGTTTACGTCACTCTTCCGTTCACCCCTCTGTCTGTGTCGCGCAACCCCTAACCCCAGATCTGGGCTTAGTGACCTACCGTCGTACTCACCCCCTATGGGGTCGTCTCTCCTCGCGACGTCCATCGGGGGTTTACCCCTCCCGAGAACCGTCCCTTTAGACCCCCGACTCTTTACCAGTCTCAGAGACTCCTTATGAGGTGGAGGGGTACTAGGGGTAGGTCTCTCCGAATGGGTGCAGGTGTCGGGTCCAGGGCGGGGTCGGGTTCCGGGTGTTTCGAGGGACCACTGTTTAGTGACCCACCGGCCTAACTTACTGAAGGAGTCCTAAAGTCCGGTTAGAACAGTCTACGGGCGGTCGAGGCACTTATACTATACCCGGGACGGGACGGGTGTTGGTGGAGTCCTGAACACCCCCGTGGTTTAGCCCCGGACGTCCAAGGTCCCTTCCCTCCTGTCACATCCTCGGCCTACTCTGTCCCGTCACGTGGCGGGGGGGACTCCGACCTCCGCTCCCCGTCCTCTTATGTATCGGGCGCCCGCCCACGCAGAGGTTAGACTCCCCTTTCTGAGCCGGAGTCAGACCCATTTAGACTTCAGTCTCCTCCCTCTGAAACTCTTCAGAGACCGAAACTCTTCGTTATCAGACTCCTCCTTTTGTGTAAACCCCGTCTCCTCCTAATCTCGGGGGGTCAGACTCCACCTTCGACCGGGTTCGGCGACCCACCACTCGCCGGGGTCGTCTCCTCCCACTCCACTCGACCACCCAAAGACCCACCCGAAGGACCTCCCTGCCTCTCCTCCGCCTCGCCCCTCTCGTCAGACACCAGACGGGAGACGCCACTGGGGGCGGTGGGACGGGGCCGTCCAAGTGTCTGGTCCTGCTCGCGCACTGGGTCGTGACGAAGGTGATGTGGTCGTGCCACGAGTGGTCGTGGGACCGGAAGGTCTTCCTCGTCTTCGAGTTCACACTCACGGTCCACGCACCCGACGGGACTGACGAGAGCCCCCGGTCGAGGGGGTCGAGAGTCGGGGTCTCTCAGTAGGCGTTCCCTTTTCGGGTACCCAAAACCCCGGTCACCACCCCTCTGATGGATCCGGGGACCTTCAGAGACTTTCTCCTCTTGACCTCGAGGAGTCCTGCCGTGGAGACCGACGTCCGGGTCATACGCTGGCGGGAGATCACAAGCCTAACCCGTAGTGTTGTTGCAGACCTACCGATCTCAGGGTCCCCTGGCGTGGACACTGTGAGTCCAAAGGACGAGTGGGAGGGATCCCGATCTTGAGGGTGAGGAAGGGAATCTCGGTTTACTACGTCAATCTGAGAGAGTCAGAGGCCGGACAGGGCACTCGGGATCCCTTTCTTACTCTTCTGGGAGCCCGACTGCCTCCGTCCCCCGACTTCTCCCACTTGGGGACGTTGGACTCAGGGACACTAGAGGAACAAGAGGTAAGGTCCGAGAAGAGGTTCACCGCTTCTTGGAGAAGTGAGTGGACCCACTCACGTGACGGGAGGAGGTACGGACCGACACCCCACCCTCAGCCCCCTGACCACAAAGCTCCTCCCCTCCGTCCGTCCGAACAGTCGTGAGGTCGGACAGAGTGATGACGGGGGGTGTGAAGAGGGAGGCCGTCTACTGCAGAGGCACGACGAGGTCCTCTAGTAGTGTCTCCGGTCCTTGGAGTCGTTACGACTCTACACTCACTTAGGTGGGTCCTCACCCCTCTCTCTCTCTCCGGGACCGGGAGTCAGTAGTGGAGAGAAAAGGAGGGGAGAAAAAAGGGGGAGACAAAAGCAGCATTAAATAAACCGAACGTGTCGTACACTCTAGAGTCAAGGGGTTCGTCCCTGACTTGGGTGCGAGGGATGTAACCTTCGTACAACAGAATTGGTGACTTGGTGGTCCCTGCAGGGGGGGTAACGGAAGGACGCCCTGGGTGCAGAACGCACTAAAAATTAAAGTCCGAACACAGGGAGTGATCTAACATTGTAGGTTACTATCGTCCGTGCGACGAACGAAACGTCCGGCACCCATGAGTCGAGAATTATGTCACAGACCATGTACCATCCACGATCGTTTTTTTTTTTTTTTTTTTTAATAGGTAGACTTGGTTACAGACCTCAGTCGATCGGGACTCCTCTCAGAGTGGTATCCAGTGGGGGAGGTCCGGAGTCTTTAGATCCGAAGTGGAGTTCAGGACTCTAAACTCTCCACCAGTGTCTCTTCCTTTACCGTTGGGTGAGGCACAAGAACGGACCTCTTAGGGTCCCTGCCACCTCGAACCACCCGGCGGTAGATACCCCAGCGTGTCTCAGCCTGCGCTGACTTCGCTGAATCGTCGTCGTCGTCGTGTCTCCCCACAGTCCCGGGATACCTGGTTGCGGTAGAAAGGTGTCGACGAGACACAAGGACGACCTAGTCTTGCTCGACCACCGGTTCCACAAGCTACCCCCGCACCACCTTCTACTCCACTCCGTCCCGACGCACCTCCCTCCTACACCGGTACCAGGACCCCCGGCCCTCAGGAGCCCCCTCGTCCGGGATGCAAACTAGCAGGCGAGACACTGGCCGGTGATTGGGAGGAGAGTTGAGGTAAGGACGGGACCGTCTCGATACTCTAGGCGTAGGGACGACTGGTCCCGTAGCGCCCAGTACACCGCTGGTGGCCGGTCTAGGACTTGTAGGGTCTACGAATGCGTGTAGGCGAAAAGATGGCTCCGCACCTGCTGTCGTGGCCGAAGGCCTGCGCGTTGTAGGAGACGAAGGGGTAGTTCTTGCTCTTGGTCCCACGCCCGTCACCACCGAGGCCTTCTCTCGGCCCCGCCCCGGACTCTCCTACCCCGCCTCGGCTCGTCTTCCAGGTCTTCGGCAGAGATGGTGGGATCGTAGGGGCCCGGCTTCCCTACCCCAAAGGGTTCGGACACTACAGGGAACTCCCATGGGACCCGCCTGTCTAGCAGCCTGTGCAGGTGACCGAGTAGGATCGAGGAGAAACCAGGGGTCTCCAGTAGCCACACCGGCTCGACCACTTGTTCTAGTTGCCTGGTACCAAGTCGTTCAAACTACTTCTGAACCGATGTCGGAAGAGGTAGATGACGCCGTAGTCGTAACGGGTACACTCGCCCTGTCCCCGTCCGGGTACGTCCTGGGAGACAAGAGGAGAGGTGTCACCGAGAGGAACGAGACAGGTCTTCCCAAACACGGGCGGGGACCCCGAGTCTCGGGACGACGACCCAACGACACGTCAGAAGTGATGGATGACCAGTGAAGACCGGAGTCAAAGGGTAGTCTTTTAACCCCTATGATAAAGGTTAGGACAGGTCAATCGGAGGATCCTGATACCCTCTGGACAAAATAAAGGGGGAAAAGGTTTTCGTTGGAGTTGAGCTCGGGGACAAATCGAAGAACACCCCTATACAACCCAGAGTAACAGGTGTCGACCGTCGAGACTGGGCCCTTAGGTTGGGAATCTAGAGATTGCGATAGGGGGTGAGGAACGAAGAGAAAGAGGTAATTCCCGGAGTCCGAGGTAGTGACTTCGACCCCGTCCGAGTCCTCTCGTACGTTTCACGATCTAGTTCACGATTCTCCGGGACCCCTCCTCCTCGCTCCCGTCCAGACCTACTTTCAACCTCTCCCGAACGATGAGACCCGACCTCGAACTTCCGAGTCTGACCCGGGTCGTACCCTGTCCTCAACCCCCTCCAAGATAGACTAGGGAAACAGGACCAGGACCCATAAAGTGTCGGTGGAACGAACTCGGGATAGAAAGGGAGAGAGGGGGTGTTCAGGGAGGATATGTTCTTTCACTTACTCCGCGTCATAGCGTCGGTGGACCGGTTACTCTACTACTACATGGTGTACTTCCACTCGGGACGTGTCTCGAAGATGGGAGAAAGAGTCCCGGGGTCCCAGGGGACATCAGGGGGACAAGGAGGGGATCGAGGTACTTAGGAGACCACGAGGCCTAGTCCGACCCGAAAGACTAGTGGGAGAGAACTTCTATTCTCGTCACGGACCGGAGAAGGAGAGGACGAGAGGAAGCCCCGTCGGAGAGACGTTTCGTTAAAGACCAAGTCGGGGTTTCGACCGTCGTTCTGAGTCGGGTCGCCTCTCGTACCAAGTCGGTCCACAAGGGGTACAGGTCCCTATTAAGGGTAGGACCCTTGACGACTGTCGACCCTTCGGGTGAGTCCCAGGAGGGCGTCGAGGGAATCCTTGTCACCAGGACGTCAGGATCCGTCAGGGTAGGGGTCTGGGACACGTTTTGATCGACAGACCTTGAAATCAAGTCTCATACACTACCGGTAACAAGTAAACTTGTAAAGGAGAGGAGACACAGGTTTGGTTTTCCGACGTCTGAAACACCGACCCCAGTTTTGACATCGTCCTTCCTAACCGAGACCCTACCAGGAGGGGTTTCTTCCTTAGAAACTCAATAACAGACACCTTCCGGTGGTACCACAGTTCTTCTCCACAAGAGACGGAAATTGTTCCTCTCCGCCAATGTCTACTCCCACCCGGGTCCGTTCCTCCGCGTCATCCAACCGATATCCTACCGTTCCCCTCCTACCACAAGAGGACGGGTCACTGTTGGGTACCTTCTGGGTTGACCCCACGTAAGCTCACACTCCAGGGGCGGTGACACCCGTAAACTCCAACTTCTGTAACCTACCCCATCTCCGACAGAAGATTACGGGACCGGCGAGGGGAGGTCCAGAGACTACTGCTCATGTGGTCTGAAGAGGTGCTGCCCTAGGTCGGACACCGACGGTAACTGAGGTTGAAACGGTCAAAGTGTATGTGAGGAGCGAGAGACGGTCTCCTACTGTGAAGGTACCACTCGACCGAACGGGGCGAACTGACACCTCCTACCTGTCGGTCTCTAGCTTCAATCTACACGTATCCTTTCAGGACCGTTCTGTCAGTAGTTCTCTACCTCCCCCGTACACCAGACGGTCGTATCGGGTGTCCCGGACGGGTCCCCGACCTGACCTTGGTTGCTACCGGAGTCCTAACCGTGGAGGGAGGGACAAAAAGATTCTGAAATACACTTGAACCAAGGTTCTCAAGAATCTGGAGGACAAAGATTCAAGTACCGAGGTTCTTACGAACCGACATGGTAAAAAACCAAGAGTTCAAATCTAGATTTCAAGATTCTGAGGTTGTAAAACCTCCGAAGTTCTTCACGGTTCAACCCCTCACCCCGGTGAGGGTTCCCCTCACCCCACGTAAAACTTTGACTGTCAGAGAGACTAGGTAGGAAGACGAGACAGGTCCGGTAGGACTCGTACGACGTCCTGTACTTAAAGTAGTTATTGATGTTTTAACTGACGGGCTGTGACCGGGCCACACATGGGGGTCGGGAGACGAGGCCCATGGCCGTCGGGACAGAGACGGAGACAAAAACAGGAGAGGAGAGTGTAGGTAACGAGGGACACGAGACCCTTCCTGGAGACTCCTACAGATCCCCTCTGGGTCTGAACATTACCACCCTCCTAGGTGGTCACTCTCCGTTAAGTGTCTGTGACCCTTGGAACTCTTTTCCCTTCCTTACCCCGTCCTGTCTCGGACCTCCCGAACGACCTCCGCCTCTCGGACTCCGGGTACTCGACGGGAGAGGGGTGGGGGTCCAAGACAAACTACCACTTCTTCCCGATGGCCCTAGGGGGGATGGTGTTGACCTACGTGCGGAAAAGACAGAGGGTGAAGACGATGGACGAGATGTTCTTGGACCTCGAGTGGTTGATGGAGCTCACTCACCGACGGGAACGGGGGCAGACCGTCGACGACCCCAGGGGAAGGACCCCTGTCTTGACGTGGAGGACACACCGTCTGAAACGTATGTAACGGAGTGTCCTAGGAGAATTGTCGGGTCACGCTTTCCATGTTCCGGAGAAAGGTTCTTCCCCTGGGTCCAAGGACTCGGGGACACGTCCACTAAGGGCCTGTACACGCCGGTTCTCGAGTCGGTGACCGGTGCCTCGTCGAGGGGCAGAACACCGGTAGAGGAGGTCGGCCGGGAGGACACCTCCTCCCTCGACACCGAGTGGCGGCACGGGAGACAGAGGCGGGTTGGTCCCTGTACCTCTAGAAACGGAACAAATAAAGGACGTACACAGTGCTGGACCTGGTGTCTCCGTGTTTGTTGAGGAAGGTCCACCGGAGCCACTCTGGGACGGGAGGAGTGTCACCCGTGGGAGGGGCCCCACAGACCCTCGGAGTGTGGAGGTCGGACTCCCTACCACCCTCGAGTACTCTGGTCCTCGGTCAACTCTCTGTCCTCCTCCGAGAGGGTCCGATACCCTCTGCGTCCTCACGACTCCCCCACCCTCCTCGACCCGACAAGACTGGGATTATACGGAGGCCTACAGTCCTCACTACCTCAAAAGAAACTAAAAAAAAGTCTTTAGACACGACCGGCGCGAGATGTCGAGTCTTCCGAGACAGTACCTCCATGGTGGTAAGACGGGTCATAGGGGTAGGGGTGACAGGGGAATTCCGGTTACTGAGTAATTATGCTTGGATCTGACACCGAGCCGAGGAGGGGTCCGGTTCGGGACGAAAGGTGGGTCTGACCCTCTCGACGTCGCGGGGGTCCCGTGCAGACTCAGAACAAGGGCTACTCGAACCTTCCCATGGGCACGCCGACCCCCACGGTCAGTCCGACGTCCAAGACGGGCTCGGGTCCAAACGGGTCCCTCCGGAACATCAATCGGACAAAGAGAAACGTACAGTGTTCCTGTGGGACACTTTGGGGGAGGCGAGGGTCGGACCGTACCCGAGGAACAGGGTACGGCAGTGCGAGTCGAAACGGACTCTGACTAAACACAGACGGGTGGGGGTTACCCTCGAGGACCTCCGTCTTTGTTTTAGCCTCTGTAGAGACTCAAGGGACGTAGACCGTGTCCCGAACCGTACTCACCCTTGGTTTGAAAGTTCCAGCGGAACGGGGTGGGACGGGGGTTGTTGTGGGGAGACCTTGACGAGGACGAACGTGCGGGGGTCTCTGCTCCCCGAACGAAGGAGGACCCTCCGGACCACCGTCGGACTGAGGACGGGAGGTGCGGGACCCGACTCAACCGAGGTAGAGACTCACTGTCGGGAAGTCGTAGTCTTCTGTCCCCAGAACGGGAGCGGAGTAGTGACGGGAAGGGACAGTCGTGTGTTTACAAAGGACGTACTTAATCACAGCTTCTGAGGTTCCCTAGTAAAGTCTTAGTAAGGTCGAACTCTCCGGGAGTCTCGAGTGGAACAGCACAGGCAGACTGACTGTCGACTCCTTAGACTCCGAGTCTGTACCGGTCCCTGAACGGGTCCCAGTGTACCTCCCCGTTTTGTCTCGGGTCTTTCCCTTGACCGGGGGGTCGGGGCTGAGGGGTCAAGACGGACGAGACGAGTCAAACCCCCGTCCCGACCCGACCCGAACGAAGGAGGGAACCTCAGTCACTCCTCCTCGTGGGGGTGGGGTCGACCCGGGGAGGACGCGGAGAGGGGCGTCTCCGTGGTGAAGCGCGTCCGGTAACGGTAGGAGTTGTGGGTGCCGACGTTGTAGAAACTGGTGAAGAGGGCCTTCCACTACCCCGACCCCCACCCCCCGTCCCTCACCCTCGACCCTCGACCGGACTCTACCCTCTCCGTCTGGGCTCCCCACCTCCAAGGACTCCAAATCCCCTCATCCCCCACCCCACAGACCCGGAACTGGGACATGGGGGTGGGGGTGGGTCCTAATAGTCGCGTACGACCTAGACTACGCCCTGTAGTAGAACCGGTGTCTGGACCGGGTGGTGGAGGCGTAGAAGTTCCTGGAGGTTTTCTACCGGCTTCCACGGACGGAGATCGGACCCAGAGCTCTAACCCCTCCCTGGTTGTTCTCCCCCTGAGCGGACTTCCCGTAGAGGTCCCAAGTCTGGGTAGGGAAGGTTGTAGTCGGGTGGTCCGTCTGGGTCGAGACGTAGGGACCGAGGGTAGGTCCCACGACTTAAGGGACGTGGTGAGACCCTACCCGGGACCCCGGAACGGGAGTCTCTGGGTCCTACGACCCAGGGAGAGGAACTGGGACCAGAGAGGGGTTGTCACCCGATACTAGCTTGGTTGTTCGTCGTGGTGTCGGAGGAAGAGACGGAGGAATACTGGAGGACACTGGAGAGACTGGTCTGGTTCCCGACCTTCTGGTGCTCCTTCTAACGCCATTCACGGTGAGGAACCCTTCCGCGTCCGACATGTGTCATAGACTGAGACACGCCGAGGACTTCGGACGTGCGGGAGGTTCACGACTCGAGTCGGACATCCCCTCTGTCTTTGGATCCGGTGGAGTCCACTGTCGCCTCTCTAAGTCTCTCCCCGTACCTGAGTGACTCCCCAGTGGGTCGTTTAGTCACTCACCGACCACCTTCCGTCCGGTCTTGGGTCGGTGGCAGGAGGAAGGTCCGGTCCCTACCACTCCTGTCCAGGATTCCAGGGTCACGGTGTCAAAGGGGGGAACCCTTACCCGATACCTCCTCACACCCGCCCACCTAGCGTGAGTGTCCTCCATTACTCTCACAACTGAAAAGTCCTCGACTAGATGTTTCTCAAGAAGAGGGTCCCTCTGAACCATACACCCTACACTGGAGTCCCACGGGTCCAACCCCCGCCCAAGTATCGGACCCGGGTCCTCCCCGACCCAATCGGACTAGGTCTACAAAGACCTCGTACCTCTCCCGGTCTGTCCGGACTGTTGGACTACGGACGTCCTCTTCCGGTACCCGTTGTCCGGCTACCTCTACTACCTGGCACTCTTCCGGATGTAGGGGCTCGACGTCTAGTCGAAGTACCTCGTGTAGCGTTACGGGTAGATGTTCACTCACTCGAGTGTCCCGGACGACCCCTGTGACGGGTCCCTACCATACCCTTACCCTGTCCCGACCGACACCGGTAGTATCGTCTGTGTTCACGACACGACCAACCGGGACGAGGTGGAGTAGGTGACGAACAGAGACTCGTGTCGACAGAGAACGAAACGGGGATTCACCCGGTAAACGAAGTAGGAACCAGGGAATACCTTTCTCTACCAGTTCGAGAGGAACTCGAAGGTTAGAATACGCAGTACGAGAACACCTTCAAGATGGACACCAGGTCGGGATTAGAAAGAACGCCGAGTGTCAGACGGAAGACTGGAGATTTGGACGGGGATAGGTGGGGGTCCGACGACGTTCTGGATAAGGGGTTCCGCCGCCTCAACATGCTTGCACACCGGAGATTAGCACTCGTGACCTGGTTCCACAGTGTGTTCAAGTGGTAGGCTCCGGAGGGCTCGTTGTTGAGCAACCTGAAGGACCTACTCCTCATACTCCACGGACTGGACCTACCGCGATCCCGAGGGTAGTTACCGACAACGTCGGAACTACGACTCACTCAGGGAGGACCCTGGGGAGGGACGGGTCCGAAGGAGGGTGTTGGGAGGTACCCGGACCGGCATGTGGGACCCTGGTCTCGGTTCCCAGGACCTAAGATCCGGTCCTGAAGGGTGCACTGGGGTCCACTCCAGACTGGAAGGGTCCGGAGTCGAAAGAGTAGACACATTACCTTCTGAAGGTCGGAGTGACTCTGAAACATTAAACAGGAGACTCTCGTGTCCCCATTGGTTACTCGTCACACGGGACGAGACGTGGAGACTGGCGTGGAACCGTTCAGGGGTGGGAAGTCCGGTGTGGAAGAGACTCCGTCGGCCTACCAAAGAAGACCCGGGGTAAGGACAGGATGGTCTAGACACGGGAAAGGAGACCCCCGTGGGAGTGACCGAGGGTCCTAGGAGTCCGTTCTTGTACTCTGTAGACTCACCCGTTTCCCACCCAGAATCTCTGTCAATAGTCGGACCGACCTCCTGATCTTTATCGGTACTCTAGTAGACACCAGGACTCCTGACGGGAACATGAATACCACCCCTGGCCCTGGACCCCTATATCCCCAGGGTCTTCCTTCGACGGTCCCCCGGTCGCGTCACGAGACCCCTCTCCCCCGAGTCCTTCTTCCGTCCTATTCTTGTCGCTCTTCCTTCCTAGGGACCCGACCCTTCGTCCGGGTCGTACCCAGGCGGTACCAAGAAGGACCGACACACTGGGACCCGTTCAGGGAAGGGGAGAGACACTTTGTCATACCACTCTGTTAGGTAGGAGATTCTGGGGAAAATCTAGGTTCAGGGGTATTAAGACACCTCAGGGTCCTCTCCGGTGACTCCCAGGAACCGGGGGAATCCGTGTCTCGACTGTGACTCAAGGAGTCACTGGGGGACTCATATGGAGGACTCGGCCTCGGGGAAGGGGTAAGGATGTCGGTCTCCCCCTGGACCGGAGTCGGACCGTTCCGGAGAGAGGAGAAGTTCCGGTATAGGTGGACACGGGGCCCCGAAACCTCTGGGGGATCCCGACCCCGAGACCCCAGTAGGACCGGTGACCGAAGAGGAAAGAGACAAAACAAGACATACACAACGCCCCACCCCCCTCCCCCCGGTGGACGGAATGGATAAGACTCAACGGAAATCTCTCTACACAAAAAAGATCCTGAGACACGTTGACAACATATACCAAGGCACCCGACTGGCGAAACATGTACTCTTATTTAGATAAAGAAAGATGGTTGGGAGACGGTGCCCCGACAGACGTCTGAAACACGTACTCCAACAACCACCACCCCTTTGTCGTAGCCCCTTCCGTTTACGGAAATTCTTGAGGGTCCGATGACCTTGAGGGTAGGGACGACGGATCGGGGAGAAGACACCCTCAGGACCTGGACAACCCCATGGGGGTCTGGTCAAGACACGGTCTATGACCCATGCCTCCACCTCTACCGTCTATGTCTCCGGACTCGTACTCCGTCAGCAAACACCCGACCTTTACCTCTTTACTCTCTGACTTCGTTAGTTCTTCCGACGGACCTCGTCCCCTGGACCGCGAGGAAGATCTGGGAGAAAGACGACCAGATGGAATCAGTGCGTACGGGAATGTCGGTTCCGGACTCGGAGACTTGCGAGAGGATCGGTGTCCCCATGGACAGACACAGGGACATTTAGGTCGGTTTCCCCATCGGGGCTCAGACTGACCCATAGTTTATGTCGGGACCCAACACAGAAACCCCAACTCACGGACGAAAGGACCGACACTCTCACAAACGAAGAAGTGTCTGTCCCCCCCGTCTGAGGTCTGACCACTGGTCCTCGTTCGAGACTAACCGTCAGAGGTCTGGGGTGCGGGTGGAACGGACATTGAGAGGGCAGAAGAGAGGTAAAGAGGGTCTAGTCATTTCCAACCGTACAATTCCCCGACCCGTGATCCGAGACGAAAGGACCACCCCCTCCCAACCCCCGTTACCAGGACACAGACGGGTGTTACCGGAGTCCCAAAACCGGAACGACCAACTGTGGAGTCCCACAGGCCCTGGTATCTCGAACAGATACAGAGTACGGACCGTCAAATAAGACCAAACCTTAGACAAAGAGACCCGACTTGCCAGGGTCCCGAAGATCGAACAGACACCCCGACACCCCAGGTCCGGGGAGGGGACGAGTCGGGGACGAAACCCGGGGGGTCAGACAGGAGAGTGTCGTGTCTAGGGTCCGGTCAGTCACCCGGGGGTCCACCCCCACTCAGTAAAGGACCGAGGTCCGACTGTCTTCTCCTAATGAGATTAACACAGGTCGACTGTGGTCGCAACCACACCCGATTGTGTCCACGGATACTGGGAGCTGGGACCCCACCCCCTCCCCACACACACACACACACACACACACACACACACACACACACAGGAGAAGGTGTCCAGAAACCCGTTTCACCTTCGTGTTGGATCCATGGGTGGGGACTCGGAAGGAGGGGAAGGGGGACGCGGACGGGAGGGAGCACCTGTAAATTAAGACAAGTTCCGGGTACGACGCTGTGTAGGGTGGAACGGAGGTTTAATTTGTTGAGTGTCTATAGAGGACGCGACGTCCTGGGATACGACTCCGGGTCTCGATTTAAGTAGGAGCTGGGACCAGACCTCCCAGGTTGTCGGACCGTCCCCTCTGTGTCCGGTACTATGGATACCGGGGTCCGTTCCCGGACTCTTTTGGTGTCACTCCAAACCTTCTACTCGTCCCCAAAAGGACGGCCGCTTCCCCCGTTCCGTGAGGACCCTCTTCCTTGACGAGGATGTTTGCGACGACGAGTCTCCTCTCACCGACTGTGTGCTCTTACCTCTCTCGATTCCGGTCTAGTCCCTCCCGGTACTTACGGTCCGACGTCTCAAGCCGACCTGAAACACCCGTGTCCCCTTACCCCCGAGTCCACACGTAAAATCTTCCAGGACGTTCTTCCGCTTCGTTCCTGACGTCCTCTCGCCAACCCTCCCCAGTAGGACTACCCGACGGTGGATACCCCAGCGTGCTCAGTTCGCTGAATCGTCGTCGTAGGATTTCACCTACGAGTCACCGGATCCGACCCGTTTCCTCCTCAAGTTCTGCGAAACCTAAGTGTCTTGAACACGAGCGAACCTACCCCCACCTCCGGCCTAACCGTTCACGGGACCTTTTCCTTGGACGAGAACTTGTCGGGACCCGTCGACGAGTCCGCGGTGGGAGGGCCCGGTGGTCCTCGACCCACCTCGGAGACCGTCCTCCACTCAGGGACCCCTTCTACCCGCCCCGTCGACAAACCCCCGACGGTCCCCACCCCCGGCCTCCTCTCCGCCCTCCTCCTGGGACGAAGACGTCTCGGACGCCCGTCGGGAGTGGGACAACCTCTTATGTTCGAATCCGTGGGGGTCCCGAAGACCATTGACGGGACGGAAGGGTTGAATTACCAAAATAAAATGTCCTTTGGTGCTAAGACCCGCATCTGTGATAACAGAGTAAGACGTCTGATCTTTCCACTTCAGGTCCTCCAATTCATTAGTCGGTTCCAACCCTACTCTCGGACTGCCGAGAAAGAGACCCTATCTCCTTCCTCTAAGTCCTCGCGTCCCAGAGGCAGACGGAGGAGTCCTGACACCGCCCTTCCTCACCACTCGTTCACCTAACCCCGGGGACTCTTCCCAAACCCTAGTCGCGACACACGGACACACAACGCCCCCGCCCACCCCGTGCTCTTTCCCGCACTTCTCCGACCACCGTACATCGCGACGAATACCGGTGGTCCACCGCGGCTCGGGGGCGACCGGAGTGGAGGGCCCTCCAGACTCTTGCCGTGCACCGTCCACACACTGCCCCCGATTGGAGTGAGGACAGGTGCGCGAGTGACCTCACTACTCAAGCGACCTCCGGAAGCCCCATGTCCTCCCATACAACACACTCACTTTAGACGTGTCGGTCTAACAAGAGACTCCCGCAGGATCCTACCCAGGGATGGTCTACCCTTCATGTGGGAGTTCACACTTCTAACCGCCCCATCTGGGCTCTTTCTTCCACAACGATGAGGGACTGTTCTACCGACGGTGGGAGGTAAGGATTTGGTAGGAACCTCTTTGGTATCCTGACTCCTCCTTCGCCCTTCGTACCTTAGGACCCTTGATTGTTTTTTATCAGACCCCACGTCACCCCACCCTAAACCCCTCTCCACGACCCAACCGTCTTTCGTGAACGGAGTCCGGACAACGGAACCTGTCAGTTGGTAACGGACAGGGGAGCGAAGACGTGATTGTAGACCCCGAAGAAGTAGAAGAGAACTTTCATCGACCTCCTTTTCTTGGTAGAGAAGTGACCCCCCGAGAGGGTTCCTACCTGTCCTAATAACAGGGGAAACACCTGTTCTCTTTGACTCCGGTCTTCGAGTCGACTACCCTCGGAGGGAGTCTCATTTTAGTCGAATCGAGGGGTCCCAGTCTACTCCTTCGACCCTGGTCCTTTACCGTCCCTGGAGATTCAGGTGTGTCTCTAGGTCTCCATCGTATCCCTACCCGTGGTCGAGGGTGAAGGACCGGGTCTCGAGGGGTGGCGGAAAGGGTCCCTACCGTCAGAAACGAAGAAGTCCAGGGTGGATCTTGAGTGTAAAGTCTGGTCTGGACCTCTCGACCAGAAGCAGAGGGTGTAGTGACGGGGGCGCAGCCGGGACACGACCCCTGTCCCACCACCTCCCCTACCACACCCAATCTTAGCGACTGGAAGAAAAGAGAAGTGTAGACGGCGGACTTGGTAAGGAGACCGAGAGTCGACTCTGAAGGGCCCACCACACACGGACGACCCACGTACACCAAAGAGAGGAGCCAATCTATCCTTCGGACCATTTCCCTCCTTGCCTAGACGGAGTCGAAACCAAAGGGTGTAGGGAGGAGTCACATCCGTAGGGTCCACCGTGTCACCATTTCTTAGACGGACAGTCACGTCTTCTGAGTTCTCTACATCCAAGGGAGGGACCTAACCCTTCTGGGGACTTAATCCTTTATCGTTGGGTGATTCCATACCGTTGGGTGAGGTCATGAGAACGAACCTTTTAGTGTACCTACCTCCTCGGACGACCCGACGTCAGGTACCCCAACGATTCTCAGCTGACTCGCTGAAGTGAAAGTGAAAAGTGTAATTACGTAACCTCTGCCTTTACCGTTATGTGAGGTCACAAGAACGGACCTCTTCGGGTCCCTACCGCCTCGGACCACCCGACGGCAGATACCTCAGCGTGTCTCAGCCTGTGCTGACTTCGCTGAATCGTCGTCGTCGTTCCATAGGAACGGACCCTTTAAGGTACCTGTCTGCTCGGACCGTCAGATGTCAGGTACCCGAGTGTTTCTCGGCCTGTACTGACTCCCTGACTCATGTGTGTCCTCGAGTTTTGTCTACACAACTTACCATCTATCGTCGTCAGTCCTGAGGTTACGTACATAATTAGTTTTGAGTCGATTTGTTGCTCCCTCCGGGAGACTTTAAGAGATCTTAATAGAAAGACGTAGAGAAAGTAGAGACCATGAGGTGGGACATTTGAGAACGGTTGGTCGGGGAAGTCTGAGTGTCGAGGTAGAGGAATTGAATTCCCCTGAAGGTCCCAAGTAGGACGGAAGTACCACCGGAGAGGTCCGCCACACCCGTCACCATCACAAATATACACAGAAGACGGGGAATCCTAGGGTAGTAATGGACTATTCGTTACGGAACTTTTGGAAAGAAAGTATGTAAAACAGGTCAAAACAACGACAAAGTCCGTCCTTCGATTTAGATCAGAAATAATCAGGTAGAAACTACTCTCACATCCAAACAAAATATTGAAAGTAACGTGACATCATGGGACCACCGAGTCTCCAATTTCGCAGACGGAGGTTACACCCTCTGACCCCAAGCTAGGGACCCAGCCCTTCTAGGGGACCTCTTCCTTTACCGTTGGGTGAGGTCATGAGAACGGACCTCTTAGGGTACCTACCTCTTCGGATCATCCAATGTCAAATACCCCAGCGTTTCTCAGTCGGTGCTGACTCGCTGAAGTGGAGTGGAGTGTGGTACATCCTTACAACTGTCTGTAGCAATAATAATAACCGTCATGGTGCACCATACACCTTAGAATCAAAGGACGGGTTCCTAGTTTGGGCCCGGGGGACATAACCTTCGAGACTCATAATTGGTGACCTGGTGGACCTTCCAGGGAACTGTCTGTAAACCTATACTTACAGAACCGTTAATCTTTGTGACTAGGACCTGAAGGGACCACCAAGTCACCAATTCTTAGACGGACGGTTACTGTTCCTCTGTCCCAATTAGGGACCAGGTCCTTCTAAGTTGTACGCCGCCCCGTTGACTCGGGTACCCGACGTCGATGACGCCGGTCCGAGATCCCGGGCTCTCGGTGTTACGGACTCGGCCGTTCGGGACCTCGGGCAGGAGGTGTCGCTCTCTTCGGTGGCGTCACTCTTCGGACGTACGACGTTGATCTCTTTCGGACGGGTACCGTTCCTTCTGGGGCACGTCTGTTTTATTTTAATTTAAATTTTTCTTTTTCCTTAGGGTACTGATCAGAACACATACCCATATATAACTCATAAGGTAACACACTTATAGAAGCAGATGAAGATATCAACTATATATCGAAGATCGAGTGTTGACTCTGGTAAGGAAAGATACACTTTTGTAAGATAAAGGAAATCTCATCCAGACGACTCTACTTAAGAGGACCAAAAATAATCAAATTGTTACAGAAGTAAAAAGGAAACTAAAAAAGGGGGAATAAGAACCTCCTAAAAAAAAAAAGAAGGAACGAAAGAACCGGAACGACACGTCAAACACCCTAACATCAAGGGACTGGTCCTTAACTTAGGTATGGGAGTCGTCACTTGTACACCTCAAGATTGGTGGTCTATCGGTCCCTTAAGGGAACTTCCTACAAAAACTTCTATAACTTAAGACCCAATCCATCATAAAAGAAAATCGTGAAACTTCTATTGTAAGACAAGAGAAAGACTGAAAGTAATAAAGACTGTTACACTGTCGACTGTTTAGTCGATAGTCAGACTAACACAGAAACTTTCATTACGTAGAGAAAGAGAAAGAGAAATCTAAAATAGAAACAAAAACAAAAAGTCGTCAAAATGACGTCACACGAATCCAGACCAAAAGAAATATAAATCAGATGAACTCTAAGTATTATACAGAACTTAGGTACTACTAAAAAGGAAAGAAGTCAAGTTAGGAGTAGTTCACATCTATTCAGTAAAGAGTATTAAATTACGTACGATTCTTGCAGGATCTTTTAAAATGATCTTAGGACCTTATTTTTCTTTCTTACTACGTCGCCACCCCTTTTATAAAAATTAGTTGGTGATCTAAGAACAGACCGAAGTTTAAGTGTGAGGAGTAGTCCTCTCTTCACCACCAGAGATGAATCGAGGACTAGATATTGGTTCCTAGACAGGGTTGGTCGTAGGGATGGACCTTAGTTCTAAAAGGTGGTAAACAGACCACTGACTACTCTTCCTTTTTGAAGAAAAAGAGAGATTTAAAACGGAGAGTCAGTCGTGTAATTTTTTTTAAGAAAACCGTCACGGTGAGTCGTACACCCTAGATCTAGGGACTGGTTCCTACCTTGGCCACGGGGGATGTAACCTTGACACCTCAGAATTGGTGACCTGGTGGTCTACAGGGTTATGACTGTAAAATTATGTCTTGTCAAATCATAGAGTAACAAATCCTGAAGACGTTTAGTCTTATCCTCAAACGTAAATGGTGACTTCCTTCAGGGAGGTACTATCATACAAGGATTGTCTACTCAAGATCGGGTTGTCTTATTTTTTCCTGGTCACCCGTCGGTCCCAAGGGGACGGGACCGTCCAAAGAATGAGGAACGAAACTGGTAATCCGAAGTTCACGTGGACATACTCTTCCATCCCTCGAAGTCCCTCGTTGGAAGTGAGAACATAGACACAGATGGCCGAGTAGACGTGGACCCGTTTCGGACACACACGACTGGGTCGAGTGACGAGGTATATAGAAGGGACTTTTATTTGTAGGTTAACGGGTTAGGGAAGATCTATCGAAAGGACACAATATCTCTGACCTTTTGATTTCATTGTAAAGGGTGTGAGGTGCATCCAGAGTGGACATTGGACCCTGGATATACTTCCACAAGGGTTACTCTACACCTCCACCTTCCTTTAATGCCCGTAACTACCGACGTACGTCCATCTAATACAGTGGGCCTTTCGTAGACACTACGCCCACAGACCCACAAACTCTGTAGACACTTCCTCAAAAATTGTCGATCGTGGAATACATCCACGGTTCGTTGTCTACCGTTCTACCACTATAAAAGTGATCTTTTAAGGGGACTACACCTACCCGTAAAACCGACCGACGTAACCGTGACTGAAAATTACGGCACATCGTGACTTGGACTAAGAGGAGAAGACGAATTAGGACATACCAAATACCATATCTGTTGATTCTTGGAGTTGGCTACCAAGAACTTCGTGACTAGGGTAACCAACACTAACAGGTAGAAGGGGTTATTTTTCACTCGAGAGACTCCCCTCACTGATCATGGATTGTGTGTCGGATTCTCTCTCATCCGTGAGTCGTTTTAAATAACTGCCGAATTCACTTTACAACAAATCAGTATTCAGTAAAGACTGAGAAAACGTTGGGGTACCTGACATCGGACGGTCCGAAGAGACAGGCACCTTAAAGGGTCCGTTCCTGTGACCTCACTCAACGGTAAAGGATGAGGTCCCCTAGAAGGACTGGGTCCCTAGCTTAGGTCCGTCGTCCGTCTAAGAAATGGTGACTCGATGGGTCCTTTACAATCCGTAATTTTTAGGTTGGACTCTCTGACGTAGGAGATTATCTAGACCCCGACTGGACGTATAGAACTACCCATAGAGTCATCACTAGTGCCCGTACATTCTCAATGGTGTAAGTTGACTTCTTATATCAGAAGAGTCATTTTGGTACGACCGTACTGCTTGTCAGTCTGAAGGGTATTCTCCTCTAGTACAAGTATCACCTCAGTCCGAACGCACTGGTCGCGACTCGTAGTTAGTTTTGTTTGACTGAAGTTGTTGTCGTCCCCGGTCCTGCGTTTTGTCATAAGTGATTCGCATTCGTATGTCTTCAGTCTGTCTCTTTTTATTGACTTAAATATAATATAGTGGTAGTTTAGTTAAATTTTGATAGTGGTTACCCTTAAAAGGAGGATTTCTTTGTAGTGGTGTTTGACATGAAACAAAAGTAGAGAAGTCCTTCGGACACTGAAGAATCGGGATCCAGGAGAATTGTCAGTTTCGGTCCGGGGATCAAAACACATGAAAGATAGAGAATTGTTGAGAACATTCAACGACCCACCCAAACGGGTCTGGGAGAGTCACTGACCGTCTACAAGATGGTTCCCTTCCTTCCCTTCATGGTGGTTCCCATCTCGTGTCACCGTGTCCTGCACCGTAGACCGTAGTCCGTCTGGACCTGGTTCAGAGACGAGACAGTCAAGGGAGGACACTCTGACACACGTCGTAAATGGAAGAGACTCAGAGTTACTGGAGTAATATTTTACCCTTCTTCTCATTTGGAAGGACTCCGACAGTACTCCTAATTGACTCTTTTCTTTTGTCCTCTCGGAAACCGGCGACAGTTTCGACGGTCGATACTCTGACGTCCCGAGATAGTCCCACGTAAAGACCCTTACTCCTCGTACTTAAGTAGCAACTGCTTTCGACTCGTCAGTCCTTCGAAGGGTAGTCCTTCGAAGGTATACGGAGAATAGGAAGAGGTAGTCTTCCGTCTGTTTTACTTTTGGTATCAGTGTTTTTTGATTGGTTAGACTAGTGTACCTGGTCTCGGAACAGATTCAGTTACTTTGATATTCGGTACGACACATCCCGGTGGGTTCTACCTACCCAGTACCATCTCTCAAGACTGTTTTGCACGATATGACCTCTTCCCTTACCGTTTGGTGAAGTCATAAGAGTGGAACTCTCGGGGTACTTGTCACACTTTTCCGTTTTTCATACTGTGACTTTCTCCTTGAGGGGTCCAACCATCCACGGTTATACGATGACCTCTAGTCACCTCTTTATTGAGGTCTTTCTTACTTCTCTGTCTCGGTTTCGTTTTTGTTGTGCGTCAACACCTACACTGACCACTACCTTCATTTCAGGTTACGATATTTCGCGTTATAACGTATCCTTGGACCTTACAATCCAGGTACTTAGTTCCGTTTAACCTTCACCAGTTTGTCCTCTACCGTCTCACTTGTAACTGTAAGATCCTTAGTCACTTGATTTTACCCGACCTTACCCACTTAAATTGAGTCTACTGGTAACATAGATGATGACACCCGTTCTTAGGGAATCTTCTTTACCTCATCGGTAGTATCAGTTGTTCTCAGACTTTACGTCGTGAACTTACGTTAGAGTTTTTACTGTCTTACTAGAGACAAGTAAAGGTTCCGTTTGGTAAGTTATCGTATCATTAGGTTCAGATACGGGGCTGGTCATTATGACTTCTTCGACTTCAACTTGTCAAGATACTTCTGGATGTTCTGTAAGATCTTGATTCTGGAATTTTTCTACAGGAAAAGTATTATCCCCTTACCTTACGTTTTCATCTTTCAGTTCTCGATGGACCTCATTGTCCGTTTAAACCGGAACCTCATGTTTTGTTTCGTCCAGTTTCCGATTGTCTCAAAACGGTTCTCTTGTGTGACCAGTATCGTTTGTGGGAGAAGATTGTTGTGTTCTCTTCTGAGATGTATACCTGTAGTGGTCTACCAGTTATGGTTTTAGTCCAACTAATATAAAAAACGTCGGTTTCTACCTCTTCGAGATATGTCAGTCGTTTTTGTTCTGGTCCTCGACTGATACCCAGTGTAGTACTTGAGGAATAACGGTTTAAATCTGAATTTAACTTTTTTTATCCATTTTGGTGATCTGGTAAGTCCATACTGGATTTAGTTTAGGGAATACTAATATGTCACCTTCACTGTTTGTCTAAGTTCCCTAATCTAGACTATCTCACGGACTTCTTGATACCTACCTCCAAACACTGTAACATGTCCTCTATAACTAGTTCTGGTAGGGGTTCTTTTTCTTTACGTTTTTCCGTTGTACCAACAGACCGTTCCGGAATGTTTATCGACTCTTTTCTTTTCTATATGGAAACGGAAAGAGGAAACGGAAACGTTTTCCGTTTCCTCTTTTCCTTTCTATATGTGTAGACTTACGTCTCAAGGTTTCTTATCGTTCCTCTCTATTCTTTCGGAAAGAGTCACTAGTTACGTTTGTTTATTTCCTTTTATTATCTTACCCTTTCTGATCTCTAGAGTGGTTCTTTAATCTCTATGGTTCCCTTGTAAAGTACGTTTCTACCCGAGTTATTTCCTGTCTTTACCATACCTGGATTGTCTTCGTCTTCTATAATTCTCCTCCACCGTTCTTATGTATCTTCTTGATATGTTTTTTCTAAAGTACTGGGTCTATTGGTGCTACTAAACTAGTGAGTGGATCTCGGTCTGTAGGACCTTATGCTTCAGTTCACCCGGAATCCTTCGTAGTGATGTTTGTTTCGATCACCTCCACTACCTTAAGGTCATCTCGATAAAGTTTAGGATTTTCTACTACGATACTTTCACGACGTGAGTTATACGGTCGTTTAGACTTTTGAGTTGTCATCGGTGTCCTGACCTTTTCTAGTCAAAAGTAAGGTTAGGGTTTCTTTCTGTTACGGTTTCTTACAAGTTTGATGACATGTTAACGTCAGTAGAGTGTATGATCGTTTCATTACGAGTTTTAAGAGGTTCGGTCCGAAGTTATCGTACACTTGGTACTTGAAGGTCTATAAATTCGACCAAATCTTTTCGTCTCCTTGGTCTCTAGTTTAACGGTTGTAGACAACCTAGTAGTTTTTTCGTTTTCTCAAGGTCTTTTTTAGATGAAGACGAAATAACTGATGTGGTTTCGGAAACTGACACACCTAGTGGTGTTTGACACCTTTTAAGAAGTTCTCTACCCTTATGGTCTGATGGACTGGACTGAGGACTCTTTAGACATGCGTCCAGTTCTTCGTTGTCAATCTTGACTTGTACCTTGTCGTCTGACCAAGGTTTAACCTTTTCCTTATACAGTTCCGACCTATAACAGTGGGAAGAATAAATTGAATATAAGTCTCATGTAGTACACTTTACGGTCCGACCTACTTCGTGTTCGACCTCAGTTCTACCGACCCTCTTTATAGTTCTTGGAGTCTATACGTCTACTATGGTGGGAATACCGTCTTTTGTTTCTTGATTTCTTGGAGAACTACTTTCACTTTCTCCTCTCACTTTTTCAGTCAAATTTTGAGTTGTAAGTCTTTTGATTCTAGTACCGTAGACCAGGGTAGTGAAGTACCGTTTATCTACTCCTTTGTTACCGTTGTCATTGTGTGAAATAAAACCCCCCGAGGTTATAGTGACGTCTACCACTGACGTCGGTACTTTGATTTTCTGGGAACGAGGAACCTTCTTTTCAATACTATATAATGAAACGGCTGGTCCCAGGTAGATCAGTTTCGATACCAAAAAGGTCATCAGTACATACCTACTCTCTAAACCTGATATTTCTTTTGGTTCGTGGCTTCGTAACTATGAAAACTTACCACCATAATCTCTTCTGAGCTCTCAGGGAACCTGACGTTCCTCTAGGTTGGTCAGTTAGGATTTCCTTTAGTCAAGACTTATAAGTACCCTTCCTGACTACGACTTCGACTTTGAGGTTATGAAACCGGTGGACTGAGCAAACTTTTCTGGGACTACGACCCTTTCTAACTTCTACTCTCTTCCCCTACTGTCTCCTACTCTACCAACCTACCATAGTGGTTGAGTTACCTGTGCTCAAACTCATTCGAGGTCCTCTACCATTACCTGTCCCTTCGGACCGCACGACGTATCGGGCACCCCAACGTTTCTCAGACTGTACTGACTCGTTGACTTGACTTAACTCGTCAGTCCTCTCACCAGAGTCCTTCTTTCGAAGTCGGGGTCTAGGTCCTTCCCGTCCAAGTTTTCTCAAACTTTCTCCACGAAGGGACCACCAGGTTATCAATTCTGAGGTGGGAGGGTTACGTCCCTTGGGTCTAATCTAGGAACCAATCCCTTGATCTAGGACGTATGACGTCGATTCCAGGACACACGACCGCGTCTGGTTAAATTTTTTTCCTCAAACTTTCTCCATTGACACCGAAAGTCTCAATCATATAACTTAACACAGGGGGGTTTATATATAATTTTAGGGTTGGGAGTCATGAACACTTATACTGGAATAAACCTCTCTCCCGGAAACGCCTACTCTAATTCAATCCTACTCCAAGAATACTCTTCTTTCTTTAACCTGTATCTCTGTGTGTTCTCTTTCCGGTGTACTTCTATCTCCGTCTCTGACCTCACTACGACGGTATCGGCTCGTTGCAGTTCCTAACGGTCGTTGGTGTCTTCGGTCCTCTCTCTGTTCCTTTCAGGTGGGGATCTCGGAGAGCTCTCTCGTTCCAGGACGGTTGTGACACAAAAGGTTGAAGATCGAAGAGCTTAGTACTCTCTTATGTGAAGACAACAAACTTCGGAGGGGCAAATACCATGAAACAACACCGTCGGGTTCCCTTTCAATGTTACCCACTTCGTCCCCTGTGCCATAGAGTCAAGTGTCCCCTGTCCACCTGACCTCCCTCCTCTCCTGTATCGACTGGTAGTAAAAGGTCGAAAACACAGAACCCCGGTGGACTGCCCTGTGGTTTAGTGACTTCTGATAGACCCTGTATGTGTGCTTTCGGACTGGTAGAACGGAGTTTCACCCTGTCGAGAAGTCATGTCGGATACTAAATACGAGGTCGGGGAAAGAAGACATGGTCCGATTCCGAACCCGGGGAAATCCGGTGTAGACAGGAGTCAAGAAAGAGGAGAGGACAGGACGAACGGAATGAGGGAATACCAACAAAGACTATTCGGGAGGGCAGGGATATTCGGTACACCAGTGGTAGCGAGTCTCATAAACAATGTGTGAACGGGTAGGGACACGACCGACGATCCCCTGTCCCCTATGTCTTTTAAATTCTGTTCCGGGAAGGGATTCCCTAGAGTGTCATTGCACCTACTTTGTAATTAAACAACTAATTAGTTGATTAATTAATTTGTTCGTGTGTAAACAACTTTTGTCTGATGCACGGTAGGGACCGACCCGTAACCTTTCCGACGTCTTTCTCATTGTCTTGGTCTGTTGTTCGAACATCTCCCGATCAGCTAGTTTGACTCTATCCGACCCCGGACCCTGGGAAATGACCTCACGAACGTGGACCTATTTCAAGAGGAACTTACTGTCTTATGTTTCTGTTTATATTCCCTGATTTCCATTGATGCTCGTACACGTTAATCCTTGTTGTTCGATGTTCTTCCGGTGTCTGGTCGACGGTCGACCCTCCACGGTCCTCGATTTCGTCCTTGATGTATGTGGGACTAGGGACGTGTGTCGTGGTCGTTCCCCCACCCGTCTGGTGGATTTTAGTGAGGAGACCGGGTGGGGACTCGGGTGGGGATGGGAGTGGGGTAAATTCCTTGTCCGGAAGTGAGGAACCCCTCTCTCGTTCTTGTCGACAATGAATAAAAACTAGGTGACACGATATATCGTGTCCAGGGTTGGTTCGGAACGAACTTAAGGAGTAGACCGGAGAGTAGTTAAGATGACTAATTTCTCAGGTTCCTGGACTGAACAATTGTTTAAGCATTCGTTTATATCTGGACATTCTCACAGTTGACCCGGTAATTTCTTTTCATCTACGACGAGACTTCCCTCCCCACCCCACCCCAAACTGGGCTAGCACCACCAGTCACCCCAGAATTGTTTTTCTTCCTCCGACCCGACTCTGGAGTCCACTTATTGTCAATTGATCGGTGTCTCCCCTCCCTCGTCACACTCGCCTCTAGGGTACCGATCTCCTTTGTGTGTTCTTCCCCTCTGAAGTTGTTCCGGTCACTTCCACAACCGACTTCCTAATACTCTCCCTTCCCCTAGTATGCATTCTGGTCCCCTCGCTCCGTCCGTCTTCGGTACGACACAGTCCCTCAAACCCGAAACAGGGGTCACTTACCCGTAATTCCCAAAAGTCGTCCGTCCACTGGACCACCTTTTACCTCTGTGGGTGAGACCGACGCCGTACCCCTTTGCGGGTCTCCTATCGGAGTCACGTCTTGTCCCTCCCTCGAGACTGTCGTCAAGTCCACTCTTGTACTGTGGTTGCCTCCTCCCTGTCTCTACGTATCCAGACTCTCTGTCGGAACCTCTACCCGACCCATACTACGCACCCTACCTCTCTCTACCTAACTCCCACTGAAGATGAGAAGACCAACACGTTTACCAATCTACCACCACGGTTAACGACCCTCTTCCTAGAGACGTTCTCCTGACCTAAACTTCTTCTTTTAGGATTTAAGTCCTTTTTCAAGAAACATTTGGAGATACCAACTCCCTACAGTCGACAATGGGAAATGAATAATTTTTTTTTAATTACAAGAACGACATACGACCCGGGACACGGTCCACGACCTCTAATTTCCCTTCCTTTAATCGTAAACCACGTGTCGAGATGGTCCGCCACCCCACCTCTCTAATTCTACCGGTAGTCCAATCTGTCTAAACCGAAGTTCTGGACCGACATTCGAAACAGTCAACATACTGGAACCCGTTTAGTGAATTTGAGAAACCACTGAGTCTTTGGAGACATTTTACCCTAAATACGGGGACAGAGGATCTTTCAACATCCCTACACTACTGTTGTGTAATTACGAAAATCGTGTCACGAACTGTACGTTATTCACGAATTACTTTTCTGCGATAATAACCAAGAGACACATTCCGTGACAGTAAGACAGACTAGGAAGGATATCGTAGTGCTCCGCCCTTAATAGTCATATTCCTTCATCCAAAGTAGAAAGGTGTGAGTCCTTTCGACCGGAGGAGAGAACAGAGTCCCACATTTAGGACTAATCAGGTCTGGTTAGGACATTCAGGTAGGGGGATAAGTTAGTAACTAAATCCGTCAGTATCCCAGGTAAAGTTGGGTCCACACTTGAGGGAAGTTTAACGGGACCTTACAGGACCAAAATCATGATAATCACGACTAAGGGTCCTTTGTGTAGTCAGGACCCGTCTGACCCAACCAACCAGTGGGACGAACCGGTGACTCTGGACTCTTCCTTTGAAGATGTCCACACTCCCACCCCAGCCCCTCCACACGCCCGTCTCCCTCCCTCTCTCTCTCCACCCCGTAGACCTTTTGAAAGATAAACGATTCTTATTTACAATTTCCGTATACACCCTTCTGTGCGGGAAGAAACGACCCACAGAAACAAAGATACACGATACGAACCCCAACGACACCGGTAGGACACTGGTGCTCTCCTCTATTCGTTGTACGACTTTACCGTCCCTCTTCTGTACCTTTTGTGGACCCAGGAACTCCTACGACGACCGGACCTTTACGAATCGAGTCCTCAACAACGTACTCTCACTATATGATGATACAGGTGACTATAGACAATGAACGTCAGTTTTAGTAGGACCACATTTTATGATAGGTCTTCCTTTCTCCGTCTGGACTCTCACTCGGCCAGAGATAGGACCACTAAAGGATAGAATTATGATTTATGATCCTGTCTCTATTTTGTATTAGACCCTTGTTAAGGTAAACGGATCCTGTTTCAAAGACTTCCATACACTGAAGGTACTCTACGAGAGACGTGTTCTTAAGGTACCAGTTTAGTCGAACCTTCTGTCCGTACGACGTAAGAATGGTTATGTATAATATTCACATTTCACACTCAGCGAGTCAGCACAGACTGAGAAACACTGGTTCCCTAAGAGGTCCGTTCTTATGAGGATGGATGATTAGAACCCAATTGAGTTCTCAAAGAGTTTTATTAAAGTTACACTTTAAAAATCAAAGAAAAACAAAAACACTTTGAGATATCTATAGAGGGTCTACAAAGTGTCTTGTCAAACAGAAAATGGAGTGGTAAAGGGTTTCTCCGACAGGCCTCGTAGACTGGAGGAGACCTGTCCAGGTGTGTCCGGAACCAGACGGACAACAGACTACACTAACAGGTGCCACGGGGGAAAGAACGAAGTGACACAGGGTCAAACCCTACTAACTGACACACTAGTGAGTCGAGACCTCCTCATCCTCCCGAAGGGTCCCTCTCCTCCTTCACTCCCCGGGGAATCCAACTCCTTCCCTCGTGACGAAAAGGGACCCCTCGTTCTACCACACCGGTCTGACACAACCGACCCCGCTACCGTATCGGACAGTCCTTCTTACTCCCCCATACTTCGACTCGAGGTCGTGTACTATATGTACACTATATCTTTCCCTCCACCCGGTTTTTTGATTTTCGTTTTTGTTTTTTTACTCTGAAGGGACCGTCAGGTCACCAACCCTGAGACGTGAAGGTTACGTCCCCCGTCCCTTGTCTACGGTACACTGTCCCAGTTTTTTGGTTCGGTTGATTGTTTTGGGGTCTTTCCCTCCACCACCGCCCCCATGTCCCACCAAACGAACCGACCTTCTTTTCTTAACGTGAAAGCACATACCATGACATGTAAAACCGTACCTGGTAAGGTCCAAAGTCACATACCACTCCAGACAAGAAGTACCGCATAGAAATATTATTTATTCTATCAAGACCGTTCTCTTCTTTCTCTCTCTCTTTCCTTACCGTCTCCGAACCTCCGACGTCGTTGTGTTCCCTCCAGACCCGTGTCTCCGGCCGTCTTCGAGGGTGCCCCGACAGGAGGGACCGGCCACAAAGGACGTCCTTCGTCCCAACGGTTTACTCAGTGAACCCGGTTCCTTGGTCTACACATTGGTTAGACCTTTCCGTCTCCGGATTTTTTTCCCCGACTCAAACAAGTCGGACGGGGGGTCGGGACTCAGAAGGAAGATAAACAGTAGACGGATGGAGTGACCTTGTCTTTGAGAGACCCCAGGCCATGACACACGCGACGAGTGCCCACTAAGGAATCGTGGACTCTGACAAGGAGTAGGTACCATTTCCGAGTCACACGACTCAACGAGTAAACACAGGTTGAGAAACACTGGGCACTAGACATCGGACGGTCCGAGGAGACAGGTACCCCTAAGAGGTGCGTTCTTATAACCTCACCCAACGACACGGGAGGAGATCCCCTAGAAGGGTTGGGTTCTACCTTCGGTCCAGAGGGCGTAACGTCCACCTAAGAAATGACTGATAGTCCCTTCGGATTCTTATGACCTCACCCATCGGATAAGGAAGAGACCCCTAGAAGGTCTTGGTCCTTAGCTTGGTCCCAGAAGACGAAACGTCCACTTAAGGAATGTTCGACTCGATGGTCCCTTCGGGTTTCAGAGTTATTTATGTACAATTTATTTATTTAGACTCTCCCTCTTTTCGTAGAAGGATTTGGGGAAATTACGTCTTGGTCTTCCGACCCCCACCCCACCCCCCGTCCCTCGTCCCCCGAACGGTAGTCCAAAGAGCGATGTCGTAGGAGTGAGGACCTCCGTGTCCAGTACCTGCCCGATTACTACAGTGGTTTAGGGTGACTAGAAGACTCCAAGTTCCGTGAGTCGGAGGTCCTTTGGAAGGGGAAGACTCGGTGAAGGGGAAGTGATTCGGAGGAGAGGAGACTCGAAATATTTCTAGACCGAGAACTGACGTACGACAAGTCACACCATAAAGTAGTGACGGAGGGTGAACTGACATTTGTGAAATTCTTGTCTCCGATGTAGAGAACAAAGGTTCTGAGGGGGTGTCTTGGTCCTCGACTTGACTTTTTGTTGGTGGGAGACGTGAGGAACCAACTATCCAAATAGAAATTGTGACCAAGGTCGTGGTGGAACTGAGCCTCGAGAGAAAACCGTCAATCAAGGACGACGAGACACACAAGACGGAGTCAATCCTGACGAAAGACGAGACGGTGTCTTGTGGGCTGTTCGGTACAGAATTCGTTAGTCTAATGAATTAATAGAGAATATACCTCTCCAGACCTCCGTCCGTCAGGTTCCGACCCCGGTCACGAAGATTCTACGGTAGTTTTCGAGTCTGGGTACCGTCGAAAAGTGAGGTAGGGGGTATTACCCGACCGACCAACGGAGTACCACGTTTCACCGACTGTTTCAGAGTCCGAAGTGGTGATATAAGAGTCGTTCTTCTACCCACCATTTTTACTTCGGTCGAGTACACAGGAAAACTAGTCTTTTCGTTTTTGAAAGGGTGTTCGGAGATCATCTGAAAACGAAATGGTATAATCGGTACGATTTATATTTCCTCGGACTCTTTTGTTAACTCCAAAAAGGTCGGAGATATCAATTACTCTGTTTCCTTTTCACCAAACTCCTACTCACAATGTAATTGGTATTTGTCACTAACGATAAGTAAGATATCTTTTTTCTCTCCTTTTTTTAGTAGTCTGAACAGTAAGAGTGTCTGGCCGGCAAGACCTGAGAGGGGTGTGACAAATCTAAATAAACAAGGGTCTCTCTGAGAGACAAGAACTAATATTTATTTGTATTTTCCGTGTCAGGTGCGGGAAGTCCCAGTGTCTCCGTCCACCCCTCCTACCCTTCCCGACCGTCTCTATTTCGTTAGTAGAGATACTACACACAAGGTACTAAACCCTACTCCTCTTAGATGGAAGACGAGTCCCTAACAGTCCCTTCCGACGGGTCTTCAGCACTGGATACTCCCACTTTACCGTCCATTTATGTACTCTTGCCCCGATCGCTCTTATAAGGACTATCTTCTTTCACGTCCCTGTCTCAGTGGGCCACAACCCTCCTTTCGTATGTGTCGTGTACACTTCTCGTAGTCCGTCAGACAAATCGACCTCATATTCCACGGACGTCCTCTCTCGACTGCAACCACCCCGGTCCAGTACTTTCCGTACTGCAGGTCGAACCACGGACCCATATACCACAATAAAAGAAAATAAACAATTTTTATAAATAAATATAAATATATAAAACGACGTGGTCTAGAATCAACACCGTATACCCTAGAAATCAACACTGTAAACTTGAGAATCAATCCCGGACACCCTAGAATCAAACGGCTCGTCCCTAACTTGGGTTCGGGGAACACAACCCTCGAACCTCAGAATCGTTGACCTGGTGGTCCCTTCAGTGTTTCCACGGTAAGAGACTCCGTCCTCAGTGACTTGAATCAAACCATTACAACTGAGACCCCCAGAGTTCGACAAGAATGAGATGTACTGAAGAGTCCTATCAGAGTGGATGACGGAACTGAAGCCAAGGGTAGAAGACAGAGGATTTAGATATACGGGACAAGTCTAGCGAGAAATATAAGGGTCGGACGTATAGGTCATGTCGAAAACGATGTACTGTTGGCATAGGGTTTAAATCATCGAATTTTGATCTTGACGAATAAATCAAGGATTTAGACACCCAACCGTTAAATGAACCCGAGTCTTCAATTACAGAGGCACTTTCTGAATTTCCTATGTCTCCACTACCGAGGGTAATATCGGGGGTAACTTATGCGGACATAATTCATAGACGCTTTTGGTAAACCTAGTACGATCTAGTACAATCTAGACAGGTACACGAGAAAAGTTAGGGGTAATCATTCCTCTTGGTTCTCGTAAAGACCACACACACCCTTCTCGTCGGTACAAGTACCAGTACGGAACTCTACTACCATTGAGAGGACGAGAGATAGTGTCACATCAGATGTTTCTGGAGTAGTAGAACTGGAAGACGTCTTGTAGTGAAACCAAATGACACAACTACTGTAGTGTAATGAACCTAGACCATTTGTCTTTATACCACAATGAGACTTATAGGATTATTCCGTGTATACACCCTGAAGGGACCACCAAGAGACCGACTCTGAGGTACGAGGGTTAAGTCCCCCGGACCCAAGTTGGGGACCGACCCTTTGATCTAGGGTGTACCCCGTTGATTCCCAGGTGTACGACGTTAATTCTGGGTCACGTCGGTTTATTTCTTTATATAAAAATTTTTCTGTGTATATACGGTCTTCTATTCCTCTATTTCAGATGTTTCTAAATCCTCGGACGATGTATCCATTTCCAAAATCCCTCAGATCCAGACTCCGTACGACCGTGCAAGGAAGACTCCATTTCTTGTCCAATAACGTGGAATATGAGGAGGAACGATTCGTTCCATGTGTACGACCTACCCAGGAAACCTAAACCCTTCATATACGATAGAACTCTTATGATACGGTTAAATAAATCGTCAGTCCCCAGATTTTTAACGTTCGCTCCGGGTCTCCTTCTCTCCGGAGACGGAATCCTGGTCTGACGTCCTGTTCAACGAGACGGTGAACCGACATCCCAATCTCTACAGGGTACTCTGTCCCTACGACCCGTCAGAGACCGTTCGGGGCAATCCTCTACGCACCATGTCAGGAGATCCGGTACGGAAAACGTAGTTCCTTGATAAGGAAGTTTTTCGTTGAGGACCCGAAGTCATCTGTGACTGGTCACCTGTCCGTGGTGCACTAACACTCTGTCCGCGACGGGTAGTACTCGGACCATAGCAATCCAGGTAGTTCAGTATTGTTCCAGTCCGTCCGTGGCATCATTTGGTACCACCTGGGTGCCACCTTTACCATGTAAGTCCGGACTCCTTCAAGTCGTCCGTGTTTACCCAGTGTGTTCGTCCACCGAGTCTCCACCGGGTACAGTGCCTAAGACAACATGACTACGGAGAGGACGTCGAGTGTGAATACCAGAACACTCCTGAAGGGTTACTGACCTACTATCTCTTTCTTGTAAAGAACCGGACGAAGTACATACCTAGTCGAGTGACCATCCTATCACACTCGACGTTCATTTGACGTCGGTGTAATTTCGAGATCCGTCACCACCGGAATTTTACGTTATATCTTCTTTCAAGAGGACCACCCGTCTCGAGACTCGTCCTTAAAGTCAACACTCGTAAACTACCTCACTCTTCACCGGCTTCTACCTCTATTTACGAAGACTCGTCGTCACTGAGTGACCGACCGACCAGTCCCCGGACTTTCTTCGTGATGTCCTTCTACTCCCTTCTCTGTACACCTCCCCGACTGCCCCACCCGTGGTCACACTTCTACAAATGCAGAGTGTAGGCACAAGTGATCCTTCGTAGAAGAAATATCCTACGTGAACCACCGGGCAACCTGTCCTACTGAAGGGACCGTCTACCACCACTCGGAGACGGAAATCGACGGGGTCACGATCTCGTTACCTGGGGACTCACCTTGTCAGTGATACCGTCCCTACCCCCGAGACGTGACCGGGTCATCGTACCCCGACGGTGAGTGGCTCCGGTAAGATGGACGACGGAGACGACTAATAGATTGAACGGTGGGTGTCTCAGGGGTTACGCCGAGGTAGGGAGTTCTTCGAATTCGTTCGACTAACGTAGTCTAGGAAAGATTAAACCTCCCTCTCACTAAGAAGGAGTACCTCTGAATTTGATCAACACCCATACCCAAACGGAAGGGTCGGATGTCTCAGAGACGGTCGCGGTTGTGTCCCGACGGACTAAAGGACTGTTTCGTAAGACAGAGTGGCGGAATGGGATTGGTGGAGTGGATTACAGAGTGGGGTAAAATACTACCTCTTCCACACAGTTCCCCGTGTAAGGGTACCCTAGGTGACGTAGAGGATTCCTTTCAAAGTAGGACTTTCATGGATCGAACTTTCAGAATCGTTCCTGCGATCGGATCCCCACTGAGGCACACCCCATCTCACGACCGGACCTCCAACATGTTACACCTAACTTGGTTACCGACAATGCACCACGAGAGAGGTAGTCCTTTGGTTCCCATCTTCTTCTCCGGGGAGAGCGGTAGTAAAGGTCACTGAGTGAACGTTAACAAAACGTAACACAAGGATGTTGAGAGACTAGACGACCTTTCTTCTGAATCAAGGGCCCCTCCCCACTCGAGCAGTGTTCCCGCGTCCTCCCAAGGTACCTCGGACTCCGAGAGTGACGGTGGACTAGTGAAAACCCAGAGATATGGTCACCACGTCTTCCGTTTTACCCAAACACTACCGTCGTCCCACATTAGTTGGGACTAACAGTACTTCTCTTTCCCAACGACCGCGAATCACCCCGTCTTTCCTTTCTCAAGCCTCGAGTTTAAGGGATCCTGTGTACTGAACTCGCGAGTCATCATTGTGACGGACCCGTTGACTCTGTAGGACCCGGACTGTTTCCGTTCCGACGGTTCCCGAGTCTAGGGAGTCCCTGTTTCCAGACCCAGTAGACGGACCGTTCGTCGGACTACCACTCCCTTTAAATCATGTCCGACGTGGTCCCTCTTTACCATTCATAGTCTTTACGTTTAAGTGTGGTGTCGTTCTCTGGTAAAAAAGTGGGTAGTCTACTCTTATTTGGGGTGTCAACCTGTTGTTAAAGAGAACTACTCCGACACTCCTTTTCTGTGTGAGCGTGTAATGATCCCCGTCTCCTTTTACGACGCTGGGGAGACCTCCCCTGTACCGTTGTGGGTCGTCTTACTGTACACGCAAATGGGTAAAGATCCTTAGGTAGGGTTTATGTGTGACCGTTTCTGGACTTAACTGTAACCGTGTTCTAATGAGTGACGGTGTGATAAACAAAAACGTTTCCTGGGTCTCCTCGTAGTAGTTCTCCCGACACGAAACACCGTCGACAACCCTTCCCGACCTTAGGTCTGTTTTACGACCCACTAAATAAACAAAGATTGTTTACACATGACTCCCGGGCGAGACGTGAGCCATCGAATGTATACAGTGAGGTAAATTTGGGTTACTAGAAAGTATGAAAGACCTTTATTTAAATATCGACGTCAGACATTGTGTCTTTAAGATTCTTATACAGTACTTTTGTATTCGTTTTTTACCGTTGGTAAAAAAGTACGTATTTCTACAGATGACGTCATAATAAAAAGTCTCAACGAAAAATGTAAAATAGTTTCAATACAGCCGTGTACCAAATTTTCGTTTTATTTTTCGTATTGACATGTTTTCTCGAATATTGTCATAGTCGTCAGGGGTCGAGAAGTAGAAGGACAGCGTCGGACTGGAGACCTCCGTCGGGGAAACTTAGTAAAGACCAAAAGATAGAAAACTCTCGAAGGAAGTATAGAAATTGATTACACACACAAACACACTGAGACGAAAATCGTTCAAATCTAGCATACAAATCTCGTTTGTGATAAAAAATAAGAGAAATCTCGGGGTCCTGGACCGGAAACCTGACCGTCCCTTACTCATAATTTATTTATAAACAATTTATTTCCTTATTGGACCCATCAGTTCCCCGACTCCCCTTCCGTAATCTTTGTCGCTCTTTTTGTACCCCCTTTCCTGTCTCCGGGGAAGAAGGACTGATTATCCTGGACCAAGATCAAGTCCCACCGATACAAGGTCGGTTCTGACGAGTGGAGGGTATGAGGGAACGTCTTTCATCTCTGGTGTGACTCATGTCGAAGACCCTTTCCAAAGACTTCCTTTAGACTCCATCAACCACATAGTATCCGAGGAAGAACGAGAAGGAGTTAAAATGAAGGACCTTGTTCCTACACTAAAGACCTCCGAACCGTCGGTAGAACGTTAGTGTAAGATTTCTACCCCCCGGTTTCGTCATCTTCCTCGACTTAAAACCCCCCGTGGTAAGTCAAACTGTCGTCGGACCTGATGGACAGAGACCTGAAAGACAATAGACTCTGTTTATCACGACGATAAACAAATTCTAGTATATCAACCGAAAAGACAAAAGACTACGAAGTACGTGAGAATCTCTCTACCTTTTACCGGTTTTCAACTACCAACAACTACTATAGTTCCCCTAAGACTTTTAAAATCCATTATTTTTCAAATTTTCTTACTACCTTTATTTTTTATGTATATTTAGTAGGAACATTAACACTAAAGGTTTTGCAAACCGTTCTGTAGACCCGAAGTCTCCAACAACGATACAGAATATTGGTACGACATTGGAGATTTTTCAGACATTAAAAAAAACAAACAAACAAAGTGGTGTGCCGAACGTACCTTAGAATCAAGGGACTGGTCCCTGACTTAGGACCCGGGTGTTGACACTTCCGCGTCTCAGGATTGGTGACCTGGCGGTCCCTTAAATTTTTCAGTTTCTAAACTAACCAAAGAATTACGAAATAACCTCTTCCTTTACCGTTAGGTGAAGTCATGAAAACGGACCTTTTAGGGTACCTACCTCCTCGTACCATCCGATGTTAGGTGCCCCAGCGTTTCTCAGACTCACTTCAATCTTTAAAAAAAAACCTGTGCTGACTCACTGAAGTGAATTACAAAATATGACCACTACTGTAAATTTAACAGTAGAGACAAAACCTCCCAGGTTGTTAATGCACCACTTAAGAGAAAAAGTGGTCTTCCCCAAGTACCCGTACTGGAGAAGGAGTTATAATATGTACTCCATTTTATTTTGGTGAGACGTCTTGAAGAATTAATTTGTTTCTCAGACTCTCAAAATAAAGTAAATTTAATTATTTGAGACTCTTCGATTCTCGTCCCGAACCACTGGGGTACGTCTCGAGTTTACTCAGTAGGTTTCCCTTCGTTTTAATTAGTAGTGTATAACCTGAGAACACGAGGTGGAGTGTGGGACAATCAGGTTAAAACTGAGGTCGGTTTAACGACGACGTTGGTCTAGACACATCCGTAGTGGGTCGGACGATCCGTAGTCGACGTAAAATAAAGAAAGGGAAAGACGAGTCCCAAAGAAACTTCGGAGTTACCCTTTACGGAAACCCTTGAGTGTCCGGGAGTACGTATACTAGGGACTAACACCCATCTTAATTGTGAAGTTCTCCGTCACGAATGGATCACTCCCCACTCTTCACCGTCTATTTACGAGGGGTCAAGACTCTACCAGAATTTTCAAGGTCACCCTAGTTTGGTTGAGTAGTCGAGTCGAAACATGACCAAAGGGAGGAGACCCCGATCGAGAGGTGAAGGATGTCACTGGTTGAACAGGGTCACACGAACCCTGAAAGAACTAAAATCGTTACTTTTAAAGGGTAGATGCCCTTTGGGAGTTTGTCCCCTAAAATCGTTTGTCCGTACCGACCAATGAGGTGATCAAGGAGTGAGGACATAGGACCCTAGTGGAGGGTTTATTTAGGAGAGGTGCGTTCAGGAATAGAGTCCGAGACAAAAGTCTCCCTTGGGTCCGTTACTGTTGGGTAAACCCAGAAGAACCCCATCGACGGACAGAGACTCTAGCGAAGGAAGGAGGAAAGAAAGAAAGAAAGAAAAAAAACCTTCATGGTTTAGGGAAATAAAAGAAGGTTCGTCGAATTAAAGTCGTCACTGATAGGGTACGGTATTAAGAGTCTCGAGGGAGTAGGGATGAGTTTGTCCAGAAGATCGTGGTTCCAAAACCCTCCCGGGGAGTTGGGGGGCAGGAAAGGGACTAAGGGGTCGTTCATGTTTTCGACACTCAGTGGTCTAATGTGAACAACGGTGCCTCTGTGTGTAGTAGGATCAGATGACCAGGGAAGTCCAGACCCCGACGACAAAGGTGAGGTGGGTACCTCCCTAGTCCACTCCTCCCCACTCGGGGAACGACACGAGTTGGGAGACCCAGACCCAGGACGGTCCCTCATCCCACGACGAAGGGCTAAGAGACCCTGGACAAGATTGACCAAGTTTTGTTCCTGTAGTTCGACGTCGACAGACTCTTGTAGATATCTCGTAGCCCTTCACTTTTTCACGTAAAAGACAAAGAACGACAACACCTAATAACAGAACACCGAAAGTGGTCTACAAGTGTCGATACTAGATCTCTTATGTCCACCTGAGAATAGACAGTCAGATACCGTCAGTCTCGTCTACCTTCCTGAGACCACGGAGACAGAGAACCTTACTTACAAAGACCAAAGATCCAATCTTAAAATAGACAAAGCTTCGACCTCACTAAAAAAAAGAGAAGCTTAATTCCGTACCGATTCACTTAAAAGGGACCTCCGAGGTTCTCTGTTTTGAGACCTCATCTCTTCCAACGAAAGGGGGTCTTTGTTCCTTGATAGCGGGGGATCTCCTATTCGTACATATGCTACCAAGACACTTCAATCCCTGTCGTCAAAAAGACTTAAACACGTCAAAGAATCCCCAACCTGATATTTCTTTCGACTCGTGGCTTCTTAACTACGAAAAACTTGACACCACAACCTCTTCTGAGAACTCCCAGAGAACTTGACGTTCCTCTAGGTTGGTCAGGTAGAATTTCCTCTGGTCAGGACCCACAAGTAACCTTCCTGACTACAACTTCGACTTTGATGTTATGAAACCGGTGGACTACGCTTCTTAACTGAGCGACCTTTTCTGGGACTACGACCCTTTCTAACTTCCACCCTCCTCTTCCCCTACTGTCTCCCCTACTGTCTTCTACTCTACCAACCGACCGGAGTGGCTACGTTACCTGAACTCAAACTCATTCGAGGTCCTCAACCATTACCTGGACCTTCGGACCACACGACGTCAGGTACCCCAGGGTTTCTCAACATGTGTTGACTCGCTGACTTGTCTTGAGAGGAGGAATCTTCCTTTTTTACGGTAACGAATTAGAAATCCAACAGGTCATTAAATTATTGAAAAAGATAACAAAGTCACTTTCAAACCAAGGTGAACATTTTCGGGTCGACACGACACAAACTTGACCATACTTAACTGCCTAACCCATATCCCTTAGGTTTCCAACCTTGGGGTTATCTATCAAGTCAAACCAACAAAGACCTCCTGACCAGAACAGTAAAGTGTCTACTGAGTTATTCAAATTATAGTTTTCATAAAGACTTATTTAATCCGGGGGAGACATCTAAACATCTTTTATCAAGACATTATAGAGAGTTGGAGGTGACTCCAATATTATCAATTATGTTTAATTAATAAACATAACCAAAGTTCTCTAGGGACTTACGTATAAATTCTGATTTTATTTCCCTGAGTCACAGACCCGACCCCAATTCCCCTGAGTTCGGTGTGGAGGTAATTAAATTTACACGATCGAGAAATACTTTTCGGGAGGTCCTACTTTCTTTTTATTTTCTTTTGGAAGGTTTGACGTCTTGTGGCACAAATGTTTCTCCGACATTTAACGTGAGACATTAAATACAATTATGTACATTTATTTAATTAATCAGAAGTTTTCTTACTCAGAAAATTGTCAAAAATTCAATCTTTTTACTGAAGGTTAACTTTTTTTACTTTGATGAGTTGACTCATAATTCTGGAAATCCATTTTCCATTTAAAATATAAGAATTTCTTAATATTATCTTATACATATTTATTGGAACCTTTTACTTGATCCAATAATTATGTTGAAGTTTGTGATAAGGACAAAAGTTTGGATTCGGAAAAGAAGTTTTACAAAAACCTACCCTTGGTCCTTTTAGATTGAAACCAAATGACCGAAGTACCAAGGACGACTCAATGTTTTATTTATACGTCTAGTCCTGGTCACTATACGTTTAAGTATGGTCCGGTTTTTAGCCATCAGTGTTTCCAAAATTCTTTACGAAGTCATGAGTCTAAAGATTATTCCACCCAAGATTCTTAAGGTAAGGTAAGGATTCTAAAGATTATTCCATCCAAGACTCTCACCTTAGTTCCTCCGGGAACTAGGGGAGACGGTTCGCCGGACAGGTGTTGGTGTCGGGTCAAGGAGGGTGCCGACCCTTAATACCCTAAAGGGAAACGACGAAAGTGTCTACTGTGATGGTGGGTCGACTATAAAATGACTTTTGTTTCTCTAAGTCGTATCAGAAGTAAACTTAAGAGGACAACCCTTGGGACTTCGAGGGAGTAAAGGAGAGGTCTCAAAGGGTAAAAGATTTCATTAAACAGGGAACAAGTTAATAGACCTCGTGTAATGGTCATTTACTGATACACACGTATTTAGTGACTGTTACAAGAAATTGAAGAATCAAAATCAGAGAAGTTCCCACAAAGGGGGAATAAATACAACTACTGAGTAGAAAAAAAGGGGGGGCTCAGTTCCCTTTGTTCGACATTGGGACGGACTCTCAAAGTCTAGGTGTAACTTTTTGAACACAACCTACGACACCCACAAGTCTTTCCTGTCATTTACGTGTGGTGCGGGGGACCACCGACGTGAACAGATCCCAAACTTGGGTATCACCGTCCAATGACATAATTTACAATTAATTGATCAAGACAACGGCCGTCTTGGACGTTCTCGAGGCTTCACTGACCTATTCCCGACCCAGAGAGAGTGAAAAGGAGTAAGTTTGCTTGTGGGACCACTCCGTCCTCTATCCACTTGGGGTTCGACTCGTTGACCTCAAACAAGGGACACCTGTCTATGAGATTCTACTACTATTATCGTTCTCCTATTATCTTCTCCGACTCTCGATATATAAAAAGACTTAAATGCGTACTGAAGGGGAATCCCTTTTTTTTTTACGGGTCATCACCACACCTAGTTGATGACGAAGACAAGGTCTTTGAGTATGGGAGTGGCAATCCGTCACAAGAGACTTGCAACCAAAACAAACTGGTTCTCAGAACGGTCTTAGACTTTAGAACCTGAACACTAGGCGTACCTAGGGACTCTTAGGAACGTAAAATTCTCTCTTTTTTTTTACACAAGGTCCATACTTACACGTAATGTATACTAGGAAGAGTCAACCCCTTAAGCAGAATTTGTTCGCATTGTCTTAGGGAGCGCCGGTCTTACCCCAACCCACCTTGTCTAATCTGAAACTTTAGTTGACGACGAACACTAAACCTCAAGTCCCTTCTTTCTTTTTTCGTCCTTCCTTGTCGGTAGATTAGAACGAGCACAAGTAGGAAATAGTCTACCTCAAGACGGAATAACCAGGGGGTCCATAAAACATTGTTACACGGAAATAGTTGATACTCAAAATGTCCGTTTCAAGAGTTTGTTTGTCTGTATTTTGTCTTTTCATTTATTTATGGTCCTTTAATTTAAGATTATGTACACGGGAATTATTAAAGACAGTTCCGTTTGGGAAACTCTTTTATTTAATATGACACTTAAGACAATTTTCTACTGACATCCAGAAGAGGAACTAGAATGGTGTCACCCTTTACTTTTACGTTTACACCATAAAATCAAGGACGTTCTGAAACTTAAATTAAAGAATTAGGGGTATGGAGTTTTAGATTTAATTCACCTTTAAAGTTCAAGGGACTAATAATAATGAGTGTGATTATAAACTCAAACATTTGTTTTAAACTCATAATTTGTTTTAAATTAATAAAATGTCTGGTCGAAATATTTAACCAAGAACATGAACATATTATAACATGAAATATATTATAACGTTTAATATATTTAGATGTCAAAAGTGAAAACAATAGTGTAAAGAGAATACTTAATAATATTAGTTATTAATAACTAACAAATTACAACAAATCAGTGATCCAGTACAGGTTGAAAAAACGGTGGGGTCCGTGACATCGAGTGGTCCGAGGAGCAGGCACCCTAAAAGGTCCGTTCTTATGACCTCACCCAACGATAAAGGAAGAAGTCCCCTAGAAGGACTAGGTCCCTAGTTTGGATGTAGAGGACGTAACCGTCGACCTAAGAAATGGCGACTCGGTATTCCCTTCAGGAAGGAATAAGTCCGATATGTGATTATTTTGTAAATTTTTTATTGATTCTTAGGGAACTATGGTGTAACGGGATCTATTGAGTTCTAGACGGAGAAAACCGACCCATTGAACTCCACCGTAGGATAATTTAATCAAAAAGGAGATTATCGAAAAGTTAAGTATCTTACTTTCGTTAAATAAGTCATTTTAAAAGGATTCGAGGATTATGTACCATCCGTAATACGAGTTACGGACCCTATGTAGTCACTTTATTCGTATGTGTCTCGGGACAGGAGAACCTCGAATTCAAAATCTTTACTCTTTCTCTGTCCGTTATTTGTTTATGTGTCTGCTTACTATGTCTTACTAACATTCATCATCGAAAAGCAATACGTTTTTCTTTTGATTCTTCCTGTTCTTCTTGGTCCTCATACCTCCCCCGTCCTACGTTATACTTTACTGTAACTTTTATGTACATGTCATTAAATTTAACACTGTTCACGATTCACCTTCGTATTTCGTTCCTATCCTCTTTCTCTCTACCTCACAAACACTGTCCCTCCGTTCTCTAGTCTACTCTACTCTAGTGTTACAAATACCCTAGTCAAGTCAAGTCAGCGAGTCAGCACAGGCTGAGAAACACTGGGGTACTTAGCGTCGTACGGTCCGGAGGGACAGGTAGTGGTAGAGGGTCTCAAGAGAGTCTGAGTGCAGGCAGTTCAGGCACTACGGTAGGTCGGTAGAGTAAGAGCCAGCAGGGGAAGAGGAGGACGGGGGTTAGGGAGGGTCGTAGTCTCAGAAAAGGTTTCTCAGTTGAGAAGCGTACTCCACCGGTTTCATAACCTCAAAGTCGAAGTCGTAGTAAGGAAGGTTTCTTTAGGGTCCCAACTAGAGGAAGTCTTACCTGACCAACCTAGAGGAACGTCAGGTTCCCTGAGAGATCTCAGAAGAGGTTGTGGTGTCAAGTTTTCGTAGTTAAGAAGCCGTGAGTCGGAAGAAGTGTCAGGTTGAGAGTGTAGGTATGTACTGGTGTCCTTTTTGGTATCGGAACTGATCTGTCTGGAAATAACCGTTTCATTACAGAGACGAAAACTTATACGATAGATCCAACCAGTATTGAAAAGAAGGTTCCTCATTCGCAGAAAATTAAAGTACCGACGTTAGTGGTAGACGTCACTAAAACCTCGGGGTTTTTTATTTCAGACTGAGACAAAGGTGACAAAGGGGTAGATAAAGGGTACCTCACTACCCTGGTCTACGGTACTAGAAGCAAAAGACTTACAACTCGAAATTCGGTTGAAAAAGTGAGAGGAGAAAGTGACAATAGTTCTCCGAAAAATCAAGGAGAAGTGAAAGACGGTATTCCCACCACAGTAGACGTATAGACTCCAATAACTATAAAGAGGGCCGTTAGAACTAAGGTCGACCGTCTAACCTATACCGGAAAAGTCCCGTGACATTCCTGAAGCCGACAATCGGTAAGCTCCTAAACTCTCCTCTTTGTTATACAAATCCGAATTCAAGTATCTGTAAGACTACCCACTCTCATCTTCCACCTTCTAGTCAATCCTCCAACATAGTCAGTCCCAGCACGCTTTCTTCCTTTGACAAGTCCACAAAATTTGTCTTTTCCTAAGTTACATCCTTTAAACCTCTTAACAACCTTCTCGACTTCCTCATCTTCAGTCCACAGGAGTGACCGTAACCAGAAGTTTCAGAGTGGTGACACTACTTTGGGTTAATACTCTTTCGACTAAGACTAAGGACGTCAATAACGATATGAGGTTTGACTCAGAGTATGGGTACTTCGACCACCTCTCTGGAACCTTCCTTTTCCCTAGGTCTTAGGTCAGTGGTTTTATCAGGACAAACGAACGGTCGTAA
This sequence comes from Capra ibex, assembly GCA_006410555.1. Taxonomy (NCBI): domain Eukaryota; kingdom Metazoa; phylum Chordata; class Mammalia; order Artiodactyla; family Bovidae; genus Capra; species Capra ibex. The sequence goes on from SJYO01038430.1 coordinate 46,920, forward strand.
GTGTAGTAGTTTTTCTACTAAGGTAAAGGGTGGAAGACATAAAACACACACACTAATAATAGTCCTTGGTTATGTATCTGGGATTAACGTTACCCCCCGAAGGGACCACCGAGTCATTATTTCTTAGGTGGACGGTTAAGTCCAAGGTAGGGACCCAACCTTTCTAGGGGACCTCTTCCTTTACCGTTGGGTGAGGTTATAAGAACGGACCCTTTAGAGTACCTGTCTCCCCGGACCACCTGATATCAGGAACCCCAGGTTTTTATCGACCTGTGTTGAATCGTTGTTTCGTTATCGTTTAACGTTACCCGAGACCCTTTATACCGAAAATTGAAAGGTTGGAGAGGTTCTCACTCCTCTCGTTACTTCCCCCAATTCTTTCTGTCAGACTAATGATAGATGTCGTCTCCAGTGACTTCGTTAGGCCCACTCTTTATCGCCCCTGACTCTGGTTCTACCATCGTCACCTCACCACTCTCCACTAACGTACCTAAGGCATATGTTAACTTTCCATCTGTGTCATGTAAAACAAGTACCGGGTCTACACCCCACACTCCTTTTCTCTCCTCAGTTCTGATTGAGGACCAAAGAGTCAGACTCGAAACCTTCTTACTCCGACTGTACAGGAGGACTCCCACACAGATTCAATCTCGATCTCCCACTTCCCGTGTAAATCTCTCTCCAACTACTGGACAAAGATTGGTAAGTGGTATTCAAGGTCCCCGTGTCACCTTCGTAAAGTCTTCCATTTTTTCACACTCTATCTCTTACACACCTCGGAACATACCTCCTGGGTTTTCTGGACCCGAAGTATTTGTCCCCGGTTCCCGTTTTACTCTAACCAGGAATGCTAGGAACCCCTTCTTTCACCACCACTCCGATACTTACAACCCTACTCTCTCCCCATCCTCCAAATAATTTTGTGTGGCAAGACCTCGAGGGGGAATTGGGAACGACGATCTAGTAGTACTTGGTCCTAAATATTGGTTATGGGATCCAGTAGGATTGTAATTCTGAGAACACTTATACTACAGTGGAACAGGGATCTATTTATTCTTCGGTACAGACATGGAGTGCTAGGACCCTTCGTCATCATCGTCATTCATGGATTTCGTAAGAGTGAGAGGGTGGACCGAGAGATCCGGTGGTAACCACTCAGGTGTTGTTGGTCGTTCTAAGACAGTGCTTGACCCGGTTTGAGGGTGTTCGTAGAAACGAGTTCTTATAGTGTTGGAATAAAGTAGTCCGTCGGAGGTCGACAGGAGGATAATGTCTTCACACAAGACACTATCTCGGTCTTAGGACGAAGGGACACACTGACACTCGTCTCGAGACAATGCTAGACTTAATTCGTTCTTCATTTAGAAAAGAAACAAACGAACATTCTTTATAGAAGGAAGAGACTCAATTTTGTTTTATTTTGTCTTTTCATTTGAGGATACAGAAACCACTAACAAAATCTCCAAATAAAAAGTGTAAATCTGGAAATTAATGGAACACTAATGAAAGTCTGTACCACGTTACATCGGTAGGTGAAAAAAAAAAAAAATTGGAAAGAGTACACGTCTCGGATAGTAGGGTTATGGTAAGTAACTGAGTCGGACATCATCCTTTCTTGTTAGACTGAGACATAATCTAGACAAAGAAAATAAAATTAGAAGGATAAGATAACGAAAACGATGTACAATTGACGATTCAACGGATATCGGACTCGATATGTCCTATCGGGTAAGAGTCGAGAATGTAAAGACCGAGTCAGTTAGTCCCGACTTCCCGATAGACACTGTTCATATTGTGTACTCGGAGAAGTTGACACTTTTACGGTCGTAGGATAGACTAAGAAACCCTTTAAAAGAACTCGTTTATTATGTCCGACGTCTTTATGTGTCAATGTCTTTTCGTTTCACACTAATATTTACCGAATAAAGAAATCTAACATTGTAAGTAGTGTTACTTTAACGTAAAAATTCTGACAAGGACGACTGTCACGTATTTTTGTAACGAAAAAATTAGTGTCGTTTCATAGTTCTCTAGTCTGTAAATAGAGTCCATTATTTAAACTTCTACCTCATGTGTGAAAACGTGAGTCTAGGTCGTCTGGGAGTCTACAGAATCCCCTGTACTCTTGATCGCACCCGGTACTTTTTCTAGGACTCAGGGTGGAAAGGATTATACTATGTCAACAGGCTTCCATAAACACCCCTTTAACAAGGTCTTAGTGGACGTTCATGACTTTAAGTTCCTACGAGTTCAGGGAATATATTTTACTGTATCATAAACGTAAATTAGATATGTGTACGAGGGTATATGTAATTTAGTAGAGATCTAAGGAATATTATGGGTCATGTTATACTTATGATACATTTATCAACATTTAGAGTACATTTAAGATACATTTATCGATGACTCAGACACCATATTTAATTCAAAACTAAAAACCTTGAAGGACTTGAAAAAAAGGTCATAAAAGTTGGGCACCAACCACCTTGGATACTTACGTTTCAAAGTTGTCATGACGGCTACGACCGTTCGGTCAGTCGGGGGACGGTGAGACAGAAGGAGGTTGTCGGGACAAGTGTTTTGGGACGTCTTGGTCCGGGGTACGTCCCCTCCCAAGGTCGAGTCGTCCTTTCTCGTCGTCCTGGTCCTCCGGTCCGTCGTCGTCGTCCTCAATCCTAAAAGAGAGTAAGGACGTCTCCCCGTCTTCTCTTCCTTTCCAAAGGCATACCCCAACGAGTTCCACACCTGGAGAGTTTGAAGGACTCGAAATGTAATACCAGTCTTTTGGTTCTCCCATCCGAGACCTCCGAGGTATATGAACCGGTCGTTAATCTGAGAGGAGAACGGAAAGTCTCCCCGAAGGGTCCACCGTGATCACCATTTCTTGGGCGGACGGTTACGTCCATCTACATTATATATTGAATTCGACGTATATATATATATATATATATATATACGACATTTATATAATTTTTATGTATAAACGGTTAGACTACTTGGTATAACGTAATGTCAAAATTTTTTGTGAAACACGACACGACACGAATCATCGAGTCAGTACACGCTGAGAAACGTCGGGGTACCTGATATATCGGACGGTCCGAGGAGACAGGTACCTTAAGAGGTCCGTTCTTATGACCACACCTATCGGCAAGGGAAGAGGTCCCCTAGAAGGGTTGAGTCCCTAACCTGGGTCCAAAGGGTGTAACGACCACCTAAGAAATGGTAGACGATAAATAATAAACACAGAAGTAAAACATTTACTTCGTCAACTATGTGTCCAATAATTCCATTGGACCGGTTTCAGTGTCTCGGTCACCACCAACTCGGACTTAATAGTGACTCCAACAAACTGTGGTCTGGACACCGTATCTAGTGTTTAAAACGGACTTTCATAGTTCCTTTCGAGTTGTAACCTTCACTATAAACTCTATCCAGAATTTTCTGTCAATGATTTTACTGTGACAAAATCTGGCCTACTTTATACTGTACTTTAGTTTCTGAAGTCTGATCTTCCTCGTTACTCACATTTACGTGTCTTTAGACTCTCGGTCCTGGGAAACCCCTTCCAACGACCTCCAACTAGGACCACTGTGAAGAGTGGGTAGAACCCTTACCTGTGTATCGTCAGAAAGAGAACGAGAAAGGTCCCTTTCTCGGAGGGAACGAGAAAGGTCGTTCAGGATTATGCGGAAGGGTCTCCAAACACAGGAGACCAGAAGGATAGAGATTAGAAGTAGTCCGGTCCGTAGTAGGGACACACACCAGAGGATGCACCGGGATTAGGACGTTGTGGAAAGTCTAGAAACTAGAGTCGAGGTTGTGATAAGTGGATGAAAAGTAAGATCGGTCGATGAAACGACCCTTACAGAAGATTGGAAGAGTCCTTGACGTTTGGGAGGTATGTCTTTAGAGTTCTAAGTAATAGGAGTGGGAACAAAAAGTGATGTGAGGAGGTAGACAGGTCGAAAGTGAGAGAAAGAGAACCTTGTGGAGGATCTTTGTGGTTAAGGATCCGGAGGAAACTAGTGGTATCGGTGACGGAGTCAAGTCCGTAGACCTATAAACGGACCTAAAGACGGATCTTGATCCAGAGGTTGAGGGGACTGAAGTGGTGGTGTGCAAGACCATGAAAAGTACTCAGCACAAGGGACCACGGTCGTGTAGAAAGACTAGAAAATTACTGCGTCCCTCTACCTCTTGAATCGTTTTGATCTTTACCGGTACCCAGAGATCCGGACTCCAAACTAAAGATAAAACCTTGTAATCATGGCACGAGCCCCTGGTTTACTAGGAGTCAACTGACCTTCGGAGGGACAACAGACGAGACCCATCGAAGAGGGGAGAGCTACCGGGGTGGTGAGGGTAGAGTTCGTGTCTGGGACTGAGCGGACTTCTCTCTGAAGCATCTTCACCGTGCCTGATAAGGTTAATATCCTCATCAAACACAGGTATAAGGATAATAAAAAGTTCGATAGTATCTTCGTCAACATTAACGAGGATAGTAAAAACCCTAAGAGTTCATATTAAAGTTTCATAAAAAGGAAAAGCCACTGTAAACGAAAGACTATATGAAGTATGGGACCTTACTTGATTGTGTTGTATGAAGGTGAAGGACACCTATCATTCTTATAAGAAATTATCCTTACAGGTTCGTTCACCACTAAAATTTGTACAAGGTGACGGCAAAAACGTTTTATTTTCCTGAATATGGAGAAAATCTGTTTCAACTCAGATATTTAGGGGGATCCGAATGTAAAGGTCAGGGTAACATTACTTTGGACCCCTGTCTCGTAAATATATGACATATTGTTAGAGGAACTAATTCTTCAACTTCTCGAGAACAGTTTGTTATTACCTTCCGAAACTTAACTTTTAATAGACTTAACGACGCTTTAAGAGAATACCGAGATAATTTTACATGTTACAGGGGTAATCTTCTCCGATGTTCTCGACAAGGTACTTTTAATAACTCAAAGAAACTTTGTAACACAAGGAATACAGTAAGGTACAGAGACTACCGGTAAAGGTAAGTTTACTTTTAAGAAACAAACGGAGGTCAAGAAAATCGTCGACCCCACGGTAAGGGAGGTAAAGAAGTCATGTCGAGCATATGACTAGTAGTTTACGTAACAGTCGGTACAGATCCAGTTGGACCAGTCTGTGGATATTCCGTCCTTGTCACAGGAACCCTTGACACCCCCTCGTCTCATACGGTCCGGGTTCGTACGGTGAAACCGTACGCCCAATAAAACTCCACTTCCGTTAGTTGTTGGTCGTCTGAGTCCTTTTTTAAAATGGAGGGAGAAGTGACGGATTTTCTTAAATCTGTTCCCCGGATATGGTCTCTTTCTTGATAATGGTCTCTATTGTAAAATATAGACTTTCGGATGTAGATGTAACGTACCGTTTGTAAAACTACCCCTTGTAAAAACTTCAGAGATAATTTAAACAATGTTATAACGAAGACAAAATACAAAAAACAAAAAACCCTAAAAGTCCTTTAATTTTCTACGAGTGAGGAACCTTCCTTTCAATACTGGTTGGATCTGTCGTATACTCTTTCGTCTCTATAATGAAACGGTTGTTTCCAGGCAGATCAGTTCCGATACCAAAAAGGTCGCCAGTACATACCTACACTCTTAACCTGACACTTCTTTCGACTCACGGTTTCTTAACTACGAAAATTTGACACCAGAACCTCTTCTGAGAACTCTCAGGGAACCTGACGTTCCTCTAGGTTGGTCAGGTAAGATCTCCTCTAGTCAGGACCCACAAGAAACCTTCCTGACTACGATTTCGACTTTTGAGGTTATGAAACCGGTGGAGTACGCTTCTCGACTGAGTAACCTTTCCTGAGACTACGACCCTCCCTAACCCCCGTCCTCCTCTTCCCCTACTGTCTCCTACTCTACCGACCTACCGTAGTGGCTGAGCGACCTGTACTCAAACTCACTTAAGGTACTTAACCACTATCTGTACCTCCGGACCACGCGACGTCAAGTACCCCAACGTTTCTCAGCCTGTGCTGACTCACTGACTTTACTTGACTTGACTCGATTCCGTATCATCCTAGAATCGAGGGGTCGGTCCCCAACTTGAGTGTGAGGGATGTAACCTTCTACTTCAGGAGTAGTGACCTGATGGTTCCTTCAGGGTCCCGTCTGTTGACTAATGGTTTATAGACGAGAAAAAAATAGAAGGAGACTTCATGAGAGGAGGGGAAACTTCGCGGTCCGGGGATAGCATAAAGAATCGAACCCTACCGTATATTCGGAGTTGACACACTAAAAGGAAACTCAGAGTACAGAAAGAGCTGATGACATATATGTATTAATTTACACAAAAAGAGGACAATTAGACAGAATATAGTCCAATTAATAATCTGGTCGGTTTCTAGGATCTCGCCTTCTCTCTTTTCAAAAGACGGGGTACGGGAGTAGTATAACTGTCCCCTTGACCGCACATGAACCGTGAGGCATGATTGGTCAAATACATGAGGAACGAGTCTTACTACATGTTCAGTGCACTGTACCAGTGCATACAGTACTTACTATGTATGTACACACGTGCTATCGATGTGTGATTAATGTAAGACTTTATTAATTCGAAACTCGAAAATAAATCGAAGAGTTAAAACAGAAATTTTAAGAACTCTAAGTGTTAAAGATCGTTCGGGTTAAATACCTCGGGTAGGAACCTCTGGAGAACGGATATACACGATACTCTCTCATCCACAGTCTCTCTACTCCTGAGTAGTCGCCCTTTACAATGGACATGAAAATCTGTGGTTCAATCCTAGTTTTTCACTTGGTGACGCGGTTCTTGTCTACGGTAGCAGTTCCAGTCAGCCCTAACGTTTCTTTGTATTCTGACACTTTCATTTCATACTTTTACATCAAAATAACATTTATGCAGGGACTTAGGGAAATCACAATAACGACACAATCAGCGAGTCAGCATAGCATAGGCTTAGAGACAGGGGTACCAGACAGGTACCTTAAGAGGTCCGTTCTTATGATTTTTATCCCCCAACTTATTACCGTATGATTGTTATGATTTTTATTACCGTTGTATCACCCAACGGTCAGGGATGAGGTTGTCTAGAAGGACTGGGTCCCTAGCTTGGACCCAGAGGACGTAATATCCGTCTAAGAATTGGTAGACTCGATGGTCCCTTCGGGGAGAAATCACGATCAAGTCAAGTCAGTGAGTCAGCACAGACTGAGAAAAACGCTGGGGTACTTAACGTCGTGCGGTCCGGAGGGACAGGTAGTGGTAGAGGGCCTCAAGTGAGTCTGAGTACAGGTAGTTCAGGCACTACGGTAGGTCGGTAGAGTAGGAGACAGCAGGGGAAGAGGAGGACGGGGATTAGGGAGGGTCGTAGTCTCAGAAAAGGTTACTCAGTTAAGAAGCGTACTCCACCGGTTTCATAACCTCAAAGTCGAAGTCGTAGTAAGGAAGGTTTCTTTAGGGTCCCAACTAGAGGAAGTCTTACCTGACCAACCTAGAGGAACGTCAGGTTCCCTGAGAGATCTCAGAAGAGGTTGTGGTGTCAAGTTTTCGTAGTTAAGAAGCCGCGAGTCGGAAGAAGTGTCAGGTTGAGAGTGTACATTCGCAGAAAATTAAAGTACCGACGTCAGTGGTAGACGTCACTAAAACCTCGGGGGTTTTTATTTCAGNTACCTGACCAACCTAGAGGAACGTCAGGTTCCCTGAGAGTTCTCAGAAGAGGTTGTGGTGTCAAGTTTTCGTAGTTAAGAAGCCGCGAGTCGGAAGAAGTATCAGGTTGAGAGTGTACATTCGCAGAAAATTAAAGTACCGACGTCAGTGGTAGACGTCACTAAAACCTCGGGGTTTTTTATTTCAGACTGTGACAAAGGTGACAAAGGGGTAGATAAAGGGTACTTCACTACCATGGCCTACGGTACTAGAAGCAAAAGACTTACAACTCGAAATTCGGTTGAAAAAGCGAGAGGAGAAAGTGAAATAGTTTTCCGAAAAATCGAGGAGAAGTGAAAGACGGTATTCCCACCACAGTAGACGTATAGACTCCAATAACTATAAAGAGGAACGTCAGAACTAAGGTCGAACACAAAGAAGGTCGGGTCGTAAAGAGTACTACATGAGACGTATCTTCAATTTATTCGTCCCACTGTTATATGTCGGAACTGCATGAGGAAAAGGATAAACCTTGGTCAGATAACAAGGTACAGGTCAAGATTGACAACGAAGGACTGGACATATGTCTAAAGAGTTCTCCGTCCAATCCACCAGACCATAAGGGTAGAGAAAGTCTTAAAAGGTGTCAAATAACACTAGGTGTGTCAGTTTCCGAAACCGTACCAGTTATTTCGTCTATCTCGTTAAACTAGAGACCAAGGAGACGGAAAAGATTTTGGTCGAACTTGTAGTCCGTCAAGTGCCAAGTGATTCGCGTCCGCCGTCACCACCCGGCCGAGTGATTCACGTCGGCTCTCGATGGGGTACAGGCTTCAGTCCCTGTCGCCGGGTCTCACGGTCCGACGCTGCCGCGTCCTTTTCAGTCCTCCTCGATGGGGCGTAGGTTCCAGTCACCGTCGGCCCTCCTTGATGGGTCGCAGGCTCCGGTCACCGCCGGCCTCCTCTGTAGGGTACAGGCTCCAGTCCCCGCCAGCCCTTTTCGGTGGAGCACGGGATCCGGTCCCCACCACTGGGAATCCTCGGTGGGTGCGGGCTCCGGTCCCGGCCACCGGCCCTCCTCGTTGGACTCCTCGCCACCGAATCGTCCGTGTCCTCCCGGATCTCCTCGATAGGGTGCAACTTCCAGTCCTTGTCACCTCCATTCCTCTATGGGGAGTAGGTTCCATTCCTCGTCGTCGACACGAAACGACCTCGTCGACACTTCTCTATGGGGTGCGGGTTCCATTCTCTTTAGGTTCATTCTGCCATCCACAACGTTCTCCCGCAGTCTCCCGTCTGTGTGACTTTGGTATGAGCATCTTTTGATCAGTTAGATTAGTGTGATCCTGGTGTCGGAACAGATTCAGTTACTTTGGTTCTGTACGGACGCCCCGTTGAGTTCTGCCCACCCAGTACCACCTCTCCAGACTGTCTTACACCAGGTGACCTCTTCCCTTACCGTTCGGTGAAGTCATAAGAACGAAACTCTTGTGGTACTTGTCATCCTTTTCCGTTTTACTATCCTATGGTTTTCTCTTTGAGGGGTCCAGTAATCCACGGGTTGTACGATGACCTCTAGTCACCTCTTTATTCAGGTCTTTCTTACTTCCCTACCTCGGTTTCGTTTTTGTTATGGGTCAACACCTACACTGACTACTATCTTCGTTCTAGGCTACGACATTTCACGTTATAACGTATCCTTGGACCTTACAGTCCAGGTACTTAGTTCCGTTTAACCTTCACCAGTTTGTTCTCTACCGTTCTCACTTGTAGTTGTAAGATCCTTAGTCGCTTGATTTTACCTGACCTTACCCACTTAAATTGAGTCTACTGGTAATATAGATGATGACGTCCGTCCTTAGGGAGTCTTCTTTACCTCATCGGTAGTACCAGTTGTCTTCTCAGGCTTTACGTCATGAACCTACGTCGGAGTTTTTACTGTTATACTAGAGACAAGCAGAGGTTCTGTTTGGTAAGTTATAGTGTCAATAGGTTCAGATACGGGGTTGGTCATTGCGACTTCTTTGACTTCAACTTACCAAAATACTTCTGGAGGTTCTGGAAAATCTTGACTGTGAGTTTTTTCTACAGGAAAAGTAATAGTCAAGTCAAGTCAAGTCAACGAGTCAACACAGGTTGAGAAACGCTGGGGTACTTAGCGTCGTGTGGTCCGGAGGGACAAGTAGTGGTAGAGGGCCTCAAGTGAAAGTGTAGCTAGCTCAGTCACTACGGTAGGTCGGTAGAGTAGGAGCCAGCAGGGGAAGAGGAGGACGGGGGTTAGGGAGGGTCGTAGTCTCAGAAAAGGTTACTCAGTTGAGAAACGTACTCCACCGGTTTCATGACCTCAAAGTCGAAATCGTAGTAAGGAAGGTTTCATTACGGTCCCGACTAGAGGAAGTCTTACCTGACCAACCTAGAGGAACGTCAGGTTCCCTGAGAGATCTCAGAAGAGGTTGTGGTGTCAAGTTTTCGTAGTTAAGGAACCGCGAGTCGGAAGAAGTGTCAGGTTGAGAGTGTAGGTATGTACTGGTGACCTTTTTGGTATCGGAACTGTTCTGCCTGGAATCACCCGTTTCATTACAGAGACGAAAACTTATACGATAGATCCAACCAGTATTGAAAAGAAGGTTCCTCATTCACAGAAAATTAAAGTACCGACGTCAGTGGTAGACGTCACTAAGACCTCGGGGGTTTTTATTTCAGACTGAGACAAAGGTGACAAAGGGGTAGATAAAGGGTACTTCACTACCCTGGTGTACGGTACTAGAAGCAAAAGACTTACAACTCGAAATTCGGTTGAAAAAGTGAGAGGAGAAAGTGAAAGTAGTTCTCCGAAAAGTCAAGGAGAAGTGAAAGACGGTATTACCACCACAGTAGACGTATAGACTCCAATAACTATAAAGAGGACCGTTAGTACTAAGGTTGAACACAAAGAAGGTCGGGTCGTAAAGAGTACTACATGAGACGTATCTTCAATTTATTCGTCCCACTGTTATATGTC
>SJYO01038430.1:57646-90650 GCA_006410555.1 Capra ibex
CAGACCATAAGGGTAGAGAAAGTCTTAAAAGGTGTCAAATAACACTAGGTGTGTCAGTTTCCGAAACCGTATCAGTTATTTCGTCTTTATCTACAAAAAGACCTTGAGAGAACGAAAAAGGTACTAGGTCGTCTACAACCGTTAAACTAGAGACCAAGGAGAGGGAAAACATTTTGGTCGAACTTGTAGTCCCTCAAGTACCAAGTACATAACGACTTCGGACCGAACCTATTAAAACTCGTAATGAAATGATCGTACACTCTACTCACGTTAACACACCATCAAACTCGTAAGAAACCGTAACGGAAAGAAACCCTAACCTTACTTTTGACTGGAAAAGGTCAGGAGACCGGTGACGACTCAAAAGGTNTTATTCCTCAAGTACTAGACTCGGTGTCAGTCGAGGACCAGAACAAAAACAACTGACATATCTCGAAAAGGTAGAAACCGACGTTTCTTATATTAGTTAGACTAAAGCCACAACTGGTAGACCACTACAGGTACACATCTCAGAAGAGAACACAACAACCTTCTCCCACAAACGATACTGGTCACGTAAAAGAACCGTTTTGAGATAATCAGAAACGGGACGAAGTAAGGTGTAAGGTTCCGGTTTAAACGGACAATGAGGTCCACAAAGAACTGAAGGATGAAAACGTAAGGTCAGGGGATGAACGCCCGTCCTTAGGGGGTCTTCTTTACCTCATCGGTAGTACCAGTTATTTTCTCAGGCTTTACGTCATGAACCTATGTTAGAGTTTTTACTGTCTTACTAGAGACAAACAATGGTTCCGTTTGGTAAGTTATAGTGTCAATAGGTTCAGATACGGGGTTGGTCATTACGACTTCTTCGACTTCAACTTGCCAAAATACTTCTGGATGTTCTGGAAAATCTTGATTGTTGGTTTTTTCCACAGGAAAAGTAATGTCCCCTGACTTTACGTTTTCATCCTTCAGTTCTTTGTGGACTTCATTGTCCGTTAAAACCGGAAACTTACGCCTTACTTCGTCCCGTATCTGGTAAGTCCATACTGGATTTAGTTTAGGGAATACTAATATGTCACCTTCACTCTTTATCTAAATTCCCGGATCTAGACTATCTATCTCACGGACTACTTGATACCTTACTCCAAGCACTGTAACATGTCCTCTGTTCCTAGTTCTGGTAGGGGTACCTTTTCTTTACGCTTTTTCGTTTTACCGACAGACCCCTCCGGAATGTTTATCGACACTGTTCTTCTCTTCACTTTTCTTTTCCTCTTTTCCTTTCTATATCCGTAGACTTACGTCTCAAGGTTTCTTATCGTTCTTCTCTATTCTTTCGGAAGAAGTCGGTAGTTACGTTTCTTTATCTCCTTTTGTTGTCTACCCTTTCTGATCTCTAGAGAAGTTCTTTTAATCTCTATGGTTCCCTTGTAAAGTACGTTTCTACCCGAGCTATTTCCTATCTTTGCCATACCTGGATTGTCTTCGTCTTCTATAATTCTTCTCTACCGTTCTTATGTACCTTCTTGACATGTTTTTTCTAGAAGTGCTGGGTCTAATAGTACTACTACACTAGTGATTAGATCTCGGTCTGTAGAACCTTACACTTTAGTTCACCCGGAATCTTTCGTAGTGATACTTGTTTCGATCACCTCCACTACCTTAAGGTTAACTCGACAAAATTTAGGACTTTCTACTACGACACTTTCACGACGTGAGTTATACGGTCGTTTAAACCTTTTGAGTCGTCACCGGTCTCCTGACCTTTTCCAGTCGAAAGTAAGGTTAGGGTTTCTTTCCGTTACGGTTTCTTACAAGTTTGATGGTGTGTTAACGTAAGTAGAGTGTACGTATAATTTCATTACGAGTTTAAAGAAATCACGATTGTTTAGGATTAAAGTTTAAACACTACATCATAAGGTCTGAGGATTTAAAGGGGAGGTAGAATTTGTTGATTGGAACTACAGGATCTTTGGTAACAGACTTAGAATGGGTGTGGTCAATCCACTTGGACCGAAACCACGTCGGACTCTCTCCCGGGGACTACTTTTTTCCCGGGAAGGTTAGTCTGTCGAAAGACAACGCGTCTGATGGTCAATCTCCTTTTTTGTTCCAAAGTAGCTGGGAGGTTTTGGAGTAGAAGAGAGAGGCGAACCTGCTTATGGAACTGAGAAAAGTTTTCATACCATAGTTAACAGAAATTTTCGTCAAGAACTATAAACGATCAGGTCCCGTGTTTAATTAAATCCCGGGGGTTTATAAAGAGTCTCAATCTTCGAAAGTGGTGCTAGTCGAACGGAGTAATACATAATATAGAGGTCGTTTCCACAACAAAAAGTGAGAGGAGAAGACCAATATTTTTTTCTCTGTACAAATTATTCTGATCAGTTCGTCAATTCCACTCAATCAGTAGTCAGGAAAGAAGTACGTTGTCTTCCCCTTGTCTTATACGGTGAATCCATATGACTAATAAAACTTAAGAACAAGGACTTCTTTATCGGTCACGTTCTTTCTGTGAGACTGGAGAAAACAGGGGGACTCGTTATTTTCAATGTGAAGGATATGGTCCTCTTTCTCTCTGCAGGAATAGTGGTCTCTAGCCCCTAAATGTCGGTTCTTCTGACATATTTGTTTGGAATAGTCAGGAAATGATACAATGATGGGGTTAGGGTTTGAAGGAACAGAATGGTTAAGAAATGTTTCACTGGACGAAACCAGTGAATAAACTCAGAGTATAAAAATACCCAAGGGTATGTACGTTTTAAATTAAACAAAAAGGGAACAATTAGACAGAAGAGCTAAATTAATAACCCGGTCGGTTTCTTGGATCTTCTCTTCTTTCCTCTTAAAAGGAGGGAGTGGGTCGAGAATCATTTATTGTTCTAGGATTAACACTCATACAAAACAAAGAAAGGTATCTTTACACTGGACCGGAACCGGTCCTATACCTCGTTGGGTCTTGAGCTCTTTCTGTCCCCGTTACTTATCCCTTATGATTATATTACCGGGACGGAGGAGAGGTAACCCATCCTGATAGTGTCCCTTGAGACAAAACCTCGACTATAACTAAGGTTTCCGAAACAACAAAGTTCGTCCCTAGGTTATGACTCGGAAAGGCAAAAAAGGAGTATCTTTTTATGGTGTTGGGGAAAGTTTCCACTCAATAATCAGAAGTACTGTTTCTCAAGAGTCGTAAAAGATTATATACCGAAACTAAAATACAGTTGTGGTGCCTTGTACAACGTTACAACGTTAGAGAACGAGTCTGGGTTTGACGGACACTAATTGACGTGGATTTATTTTAAGTAAAAAGAAAAAAAATTCTTGTGTTCGGTGTATGGATCGTTCCACTCGGCTCCTAGAAGCCTCGTTCCCGGTGGGTTGAAGAACCACTCGGGTCTGAAAAAAGGAAAGACTTATAGGGAGAATCGTTTATTGTCTAAAATTGAGAGTGGAAAACAGACACTAGAAAATAAAAGGTGTTGTTGGATCAAACAAGAACAGCCTTAGACCTTCTTGTGTCTCGGACACTAAGCACCTCTCCACACGTCACATTCCCAATTCGTGTGTGTGGTTGAGAAAACGACGGACTTAAAGTCAAGAAGGGTGAAGTAACCTAATAAGGAAATGGAAGTAAAACCTCTCAAAACGGAAAAGAACATTCCTAAAATTTGACTCAGAAGGGTGTAAAATAGAAAGGATATATTGAGTATTGTTGTAACCCTCCTTAGATGTTTGTTTTCTTGTTTATCGTAAAACGAGTGGTATCGCAAAACGATTGGTCTCTGATTAGATGACGGTAGTGACTGGTTGATACACGAAGTCTGTCTTCTCTAATTCCGTCACAATATCCTACTTCATGAGACGCGAAGTCTCCTTCACCTTCTTCTATTGGTCTACGAGACACGAATCCCGTTCGTCCGGAGTATCAATCTACATAAAGTCCTTCTTAAAATTACTTTGGTCGAAGAACGTAGAGAGGTGTGTGTGTCTTTTCGTGATATTAGTAATTGAACTCTATAGACAAGAAACACTGATCGTCATTAGAAAATAGTTCTACATATGAACTGACGTACATAAAGGGTCGTTTTGTAGTATATGTTCGATTGGAGGGAGGTAGGGAAACCTCGTCAAAGAGTCACGACGACCTTTCACAGAGGACCCGATACCAGGAGTCATTCTGGGACTTATTTTGAATCGAGAATGTAACACGTAAAAAAGGAAGTTAACTGTTCAGAATTGAGACGAGTTATATACATTCCGTTGACACCAGGGACCACAAATTGTAGACAAATCCTATTACCTTAACCATATTTCATACTTTGACCACAGTTTTAATCTTAAACGGGGTACCAAAGGAAGAGTACCTATTTTACTCTTTGTACAAATAAGTAGGGAAGGGGAAGGATTGGGAGGGAGGGTTCTCGAGGATTTTGGGAACCTTAAAGGACTTACTATTCTCACAGAAACAATAAGTATTGTTCGGAGAAAGTTAGTGTTAATACTCCATTGATTCCTACTCCAGGGAATCCTACATCGACTCTTTCTGATCAACTAATCACCCTACTTTGAAAGTCGGGGTAAGGAATGGGAGGTCTCTACTACACCATCTCCACTTCCATCTCAAACCCAATATTTTGAGACTTGTTTCTCTGAATCTCTCAAAGGTCCAACCACAGGAATAGACACAGTGTCCTTCTACCATGTGAGGTCGAGGTGTCCTGTCTTCAATGACCTGAACCCGGGGAGACCTGGTGTAGTGGGTCACAGAGAGGTAGACCGACACATTGACTCGTCCTGCGATACTCTGGAAGGGTAAGTATGTACGTACGATTCAACGAAGTCAGCACAGGCTGAGACACGTCGGGATACCTGTCGTCGGGTGGTCCGAGGAGACAGGTGCCCTAAGAGAACTGTTCTTATGACCTCACCCATCGGTAAAGGAAGAGGTTCCGGAAGGGTCCTGTCCGGAAAAGGGGTATAGAAGACACAACCGGTGGAGAGACTCCATGGATCTGTTGTCATAGATTACATGTAAAGGACTCAACAAAATATCTACACTTGAGGGGGTGGGCGTTACCTTCTACAATTAATACACTGCTGTACTCATGGATCGGGGTCCGGAGGACCTTGGATTCTTGATCATTACAATTGGGGACACTGTGGAGGGACAATGAAGTGGTAGTCGGTTAGTCTCTTGACACGTACTTCACTTTGGTGGTGGCGGCAGGGTGGGGGTGGACCGAAAATTTTTACGAAACGATCCCTGAAGAGACCACCAGGTCACCAATTTTGATATGAGAAGGTTACGTCCCCCGCGACTAAGTTACGGACCAGTCCCTTGATCCTAGGTTTTACGACACGGTGCCCGGGGGTGGGGGCCGTGGGTGGGGCGTGGGGACGACTTTTGACGAAACGACTTTTGGAAGTCCCCTCGAAAAATCTCAAACTCGGTCCAGAGGAGTGTACCCGGACGCTATCGGAAGAGACAAGGCTTGAGGTCGTAAAACCGAACAAGCCGGAGTGACACACAGGAAAGTACTAACTCTCAGTAGGAACAGAAGGACCATGTCTCTCCCTCTGTCAACCGCTTACCTCTAAAGGAAATATTTACATTAACAGTATTAAAAGTAGGGACTGTTACGCTGTTGAAGGCGAGACACGGACGACAAAGAATTTTTATTAGTCGAGTTTTATTAGGAATACGGTTTCTCGTTAATAAAACCCTTTCGTATCAGACAAAGGGAAGTAAATATTTTCCTTCCGGTTTAGGAACTGACGGTGGGTGTATTCATGGATTCTTTCCATTTTTTCTTTTTTTTTTTGGTGTTTGTTGGTGTAATTCCTGGAGTTATTTTTTTTATTGAGTTTAACTTCAGAAAATGTTATAGGAAAAAATTTTTTTTAAAATAACCTTATATCAACTAAATGTTTCAACACAATCAAAGACGGTACGTCGTTTCACTTACAATGTGTGTGTGTGTGTGCGTGTGTATATATAGGGGAGAAAAAATCTAAGAAAGAGTATATCCTATAATAGCTCATAACTTATCTCAAGGGATACGACATGTCGTCCAAGAATCAATGGACAAAGTATATATCATCACACATATACAGTCAGGGTTAAAGGGTTAAATAGGGAGGGAAGGGGCAACGGGGGGTGGGGCATTGGTTTAAACAAAAGATGTAGACACTGTAACAAAGACAAAGAATTCATTGAAGTAAACATAGTAAAAAAAAATCTAAGGTGTATATTCACTATAATGTACTATAAACAAAAAGACAGACTGAATGAAATAAATCATACTATTGGAGATCCAGGTATGTATAACAACGTTTACCGTTATAAAGTAATGAAAATACTGACTTATTATCTGGTACCATATATTCATGGTGCAGAAGAAATAGAGAAGTAGACAACTATCTGGAAATCCAACGACGTAACAGAACCGACAGCATTTATCACGACGATACTTGTCACCCCACGTACATAGAAAAACCTAATACCAAAACAGGTCTATATACGGGTCCTCATCCCGACGATCTAGTGTACTACTAAGACAAAAATTCCCCAAAAAAAAAGGGAAATAAAGTAAACAAAAATAACCCAGGTAAAAGAAAATTTCGTCCCCTAACTGTAGTGGTTTATATAGACCTAAAAGGTCCCATTTATTTATAAATAATACTTGAGTATCCCTTTGTTTAAAGTACAGAAAATTCATCAATAATATAGATGACCCTTTAAAGGGATTTGATACGATATTGTCTTCCGAAAATTGTTCTTCTGTAAATAGAAACTCCTTTTATAATCCTTTTTATAAGACATGATGACAGAGATGATGTACGTTCAAATTTTCAAATAGTATTCGTACTCTATTTTAAAGGAAGTTGAAGTCATTATAGATCTCAGAAGAATAAGTAATAGGGTCTAACACACACACACACACACGCGCGTACGTGTATGAACGAGTACGCCCACTTCAGTGAAGTCAGTACAGGATGAGAAACACTGGGGTATCTAGTGTTTCTCGGGCGGTCCTAGGAGACAAGTACCTTAGAAGATCCGTTCTTATGACCTCACCCAACGACATGGAAGGAGTTCCCTTAGAAGGACTGGGTCCCTAACTTGCGTGCAGACAATATAGAGGACGTAACCATCCGCTTAAGAAATGGTGATCACGGTGGACCCTTCTTATAAGGTCTAATCTTCAGTAATATTTCGGTCTAAAATCAGGGTATGATTATTACTACTATTATCATACATTATATACAATCCGTAAAACGATTTGTAAAGTGTACACAAGATGGTTAATCATGAATGGTAAGTTCGGGGTAAAGTGTATAATCATTGAACCTAGATTTTTTCGATATATGGTCTAAAGGGACCACCAAGTCACCAATTCTTAAACGGAACGTTACGTTCCATGTGCCCAAGTCAGGAACCAGTCCCTTGATTCTAGGGGGTCCGACACCTCGTCGATTCGGGTGTTCGGCGTTGATCTCTCAAGCACTCGGAGTCGTTTCTACGGTGTACTACGTTGTTTCTAGACGTACGTAGCTGATTCTGGGTTCCGTCGACTTATTTATTTATTTACAAATTTGTTTTACCGATACATAAACCGGGTTTAGTATGACAAATCCTTTACCGTCTCGTCTAGGAACGATTGATACCTCAATACACGATCAGACGGTCGGGTAAAGACACCCAGAGGTAAAGGAGTAGACATTTTGTCTGACCTAACGGAAAAGAAGATTTTACAGTGTTAAGACTCTAAAACCCTTTGAGAGGTTTTAATATGTCTTGGTTGTTGTATCAAACTAAATGGTCACTGAGACTATTCTCTCAACAGTCAAACTAAATGACTATTGAGACCTAAAAATAGTCATTAAAAACGTTATGAAAAAAAAAGGTAAATAAAAATTAATCTTTTATTAACGAAATGTTACAAGACAACCAAAGACGACATGTTGTTACACTTAGTCGGTATTCATATGTATATAACGGAGGAAGAACTTACAAGGAGGAGGGAGATTGGGTAGGGTGCGAAGATCCAGTAGTGTCTCGTGGTTCGACTCAAGGGACACAATATGTCATTGACGAGTGATCGGTAGACAAAATGTGTACCATTACATAGATAAAGTCACGAAGAGGAAGTTGAATGAGGTGGGAGACGTAGGGGGTGATCCAGGTGTTCAGGTAAGAGATCCAGACGTAGAAAAAAGGACGGGACGTTCACCTAAGGAGTCATGGTAAAAAGATCTAAGATATATATGTTCAATTATATATTGTAAACAAAAAGAGAAAGATTGAACGAAGTGAGACATGATTGTCCGAGATCTAAGTAGGTGGAGTCAAGTCGACTGAGTTTAAGTAAGGAAAAATAAAACGAAAAAATTCCTAGGAGGTATGACAAGCAATACCTCTTGTCATTACTAACATGTAAATATAAGGGTACTATTGGAAACTAACAAGTAAGGGGTGACGGAGAAAGTTTGTGCCCGAAGATTCTAAGAGAGTCAGACAGATGGGACTGTTAGACGTTCGTAGAGGACCGGTCAGTTTAAAAAAGAGAAGGTGACGAGAATTTTACTGAAATTTGGTGGAACCAAGATACAGAGTCGAAGTGTGGCTCCTTACGACTACAATCCCCTTCGTGTGACTAACTTTGACGGGTGGGACCGGTCCGTGGTATCATTGGTAAACGTACTCAACAAGATACTGTCCTCTAGGACGATTCCTTATGTCTTGATTATTCGGTGGTGACTGGCCTTCTCAAGCCCGTTCCAGCTTTCCTCTGTGACACACAGGCAGGTAAAGGGTCTTAGGGAGAGCGATCGTAGGTAGAACCGACTCACTACACACATGGTGGTCTTTTCTGAGACTTAATCTCACTAACCGGTTTCTGGTGGGTCTTTGATTAGGATAGTGGTATTTTGGGTTCTGACGCTCGGTGCCCCGTCTCGTCAAGAGGACCCAAGGGAATGGGATGACGAGAGGTGGGCCCACGAGAAAGGGTTATTTTAGAGAACGAAACAGTCGTGTACACAGAGGAGTCTGTTAAGTAAAGACTCACAACCTGTTCTCGGGTCCAAGTCCGGACCTTCGTCAGGGAAGAGGACGTTGTGACTCTTGAGAAACTAGTCTTACAGAGACATATCCTTCGAGAGTTTAGTATTTGTCTTGGGTACTCGTACATCCTATGTTTGAAATTTTGTATTATCTAAATCTTATAGATAGTCACAGTAGTAGAAAACTGGGTTAGTTGAACAAGAATTTCTTTCAGGTGATAGAAAACGAGAGAAAAAATCTATATTTGGTACATAGATCTATCCTTTTATTTCAGTTACCTCAGATGTGGAACCACTTTGGGTACGTCATGAGTCCAATTGAGTCCTATCTTTTCTTACTAATTTAAAGTATTATTTTATTAACAGTATTAAAAACAAATTCCTTTATTCAAAGTTTCGTCAGAAATCACACACACATGTTAATGTGTTTTATGAATAGTTATACCGTATCTCCTACCGTATCTCTTTATTTTGTATAAAACGTAAATCATTTTTTATAAGTCTCTGTTTTTTTAAAACAAACGGAGTATTTTCATTCCGTAAAATTTGATCATTGAATAGTTTTACCTTTATGATAACGGAACGTCTTTCGGATCTTACATCTTCTGGTTTCCTCTCTCTTTAATAAACAAATTTCTTAGAATGAGACAAACATATATATCCTCTAGATTATGTATATATATATATATATATAAAAAAAAAAAAAAACCCTCCACCCCCCGACGTGGACCAGAATCAACGTCGTGCATCCTAGATCAAGGGGCTGGTCCTACCTTGGGTCTAGGGGACATAACCCTTCAGGAATATCCTCTAAAAAAATTACGTATACACCTCGAATCGAACCCAGTCTACGAGAAAATTTAGGAGACGTCCCCTAAAGGGACCACCAGGTCACCAATTCTGAGGTTCGAAGGTGACGTCCCCAGTACCCAAACTAGGGACCAGTCCCTTGATTCTGGGGTGGGTGTACGGTGTATCGTGTCGGTTTTTTTTTTTTTCGAAATGTTTGTAATTTAGTGTGTTAGGAGTTATGTTAGGATATCCTATCCGTAATAATAATAGAGGTAAAATCTCTACTTCTTTGACTCTGGGTCTCAAATTCATTGAAGGGGTTTGTGTCTCAACTATTCACCGTCGAAACCCTAAACTTGGGTACAACAGACCGTGGAGTCGGGTGTGTAAGTAAGGGATGATACGGTAGGAGGATCTTTCCATGTATCAACATTTGTTGAGTCAAGTTGAGTTAAACTGGTTGTTATAGAAAGAAAACCACTAAATATGTTTATATCTCAATAAATTAAAGTTTACCACAAGTCCCTAAAGGCTCAAGGTTTTGTTAACAGATAAACCCATTCGTAAAAGATTTCTTTATACACAAACTCAACGTTGACATTTGGAACTAATTACTCTTATCAAGGACAAGAC
This sequence comes from Capra ibex, assembly GCA_006410555.1. Taxonomy (NCBI): domain Eukaryota; kingdom Metazoa; phylum Chordata; class Mammalia; order Artiodactyla; family Bovidae; genus Capra; species Capra ibex. Next base: position 68,126 of record SJYO01038430.1, read on the forward strand.
CTTGTTTGTTTGTTCCTTCCAAACTTGGTTGGTAGGAAAAATAAAAGTCACTTTTTTTAAGGTTTAGAGTAACAAAAAGATTTGGTAAAAGAGAACTTTTTACATCACTCATGAAGACAAAGACCCTTGTATCATCTTATGCTGGACCTAGTTGAGTAGGTGACTGTTGTTGATAATTAGGACCCATTATAAACAAATTTCTTTGGTTTTTTGTTCTGTTTTGTTTGTTTTTCGGAATGGAAGCAATGTTCGAAACCCCCAGAGAGTCCCCCTTTTTTTTTTTTTTTCCCTTAAGAGTCAGATCCCTTGTGTCGGTCTATCCATTGACCTCACGGTCTTGATGGAAAGTGAGACTTTCGAAAACGACCTGGTCCACTTACCCTCGGAGACAAAAGTGTGAAGTACCAAACCCCCTCGCCCCCCACCCCCGACAGAGAATATGTGTAGATCTACANCCCAAACCCCCCCCCTCCCTTCTCTACTCCCGGAGGACATCACTTCTGACGTCCTCTCGGAGAGACGTCTTTCGACCCGACGTGGGCGTCACTCCCTTTTAACTCGGAAACACCGACACCCTCCCTCTCCTGTAACGGTGGTTCTTAAACCTTCGTAAAAAAATTTTTCTTTTCTTTTTTCTTAAACCTTCGTTTCGATGAAATTTTTTTTCAATTAAACAAAAAATGACAGTCAGAATAAACCCGTGGAAAATAACGTTACGAGTCCGAAGAGAGACCGACACCGTACACTCGAGTCATCACTCCGTAGACCCGAGTCATCAACACCACGAACCTGAATCAACGGGGCTTGGTACACCCTAGGATCAAGGGGTTGGTCCTTGTCTTGTTTACAAGGGACTTGACCTTCCGTCTAAGAATTGGTGACCTTGTGGTCCCTTCTGGGGGGCGGTTTGTTGTAGAACTACGATAAACTTACTGGTTTTTCTTTTGAGGTTGGACTAGTAAAGTAAATTTCACTAGGTAAATCTCACTAAGTCACCAGAAAGGGACTCCGTCTTCATTGAAATTCAGGAGAGACTTATTTTCTCAGACAGGTAAAGACAAAACATTTATTCAAACAAACATAGTAAAAAATTTAAGGTGAATATTCACTATAGTATATAAACAGAAACTGAAAACTATCCCTGTTTCATCAATTAATTGATCAATTAGTGTGATTCCCTGACATTCATTTCTTTTTCATACCCTCTGGGGACATTCAATTACTAGTGATTTCTTTCTCCCAAACAAATTAACGTTTCGGTTCATCCGAATGAATCATTGTTTTGGTGTGTTATCTTCATACTCTGCACGAGGGTCTGTTATTTTGTTACCACCGTACTCTGGGTGTAGGACAGGTCATTTGAGTCAGTCAATTCCTAAGGGTCCCGTACGAGGAGACCTGTGTAATTTTTGTTTTTGTATTCCTTTCCCACTGTAAAATGACTTTGCACTTTATGTGCCGTTTCGTACATACAATGGTGAAAATCGAGTAAAGGTAACACGGTTATGTCAGGACAGAACTGGTATATCCCTGTTCTTTTAAGGGGTGGACTGCACCTCCTCTTCGACTACTACCTTCGTACTGTAAGTAAGTTCTCGCTCCTTCTTGCACCAGAAAAAGGGGAGGGGTGAAAAAGAAACTAACATTTGATATCGGGTGATTCAAGAACCCCACATCATGGGAGAGTGGGAGGACGAACATTCGGAGTTTTAGTAAGATAAGATTATTTAGTAAAGAACAGATAGAGAAACGGAGAGCAACTTAAGAAAGACTCGACTTTGTGTTTCCTGGTCTCGAGGAGTCTCGGGGGTCTTGTGGTGGATCGTCAAAGTTTGGTTGATACGACGACGACGATTCAGCAAAGTCAGCACAGGTTGAGACACGTTGGGGTATCTGCCGTCGGGGGGTCCGAGGGAGTAGGAACCCTAAGAGGTCCGTTCTTGTGACCTCACACAACGGTAAAGGAAGAGGTTACGTACTTTTACTTTTCACTTTCACTTAAGCGAGTCAACACAGACTGGGAATCTCTTGGGTACCTGACGTCGGATGGTCCGAGGAGACAGGTACCCTAAAAGGTCCGTTCTCAGGACCTCACCCAACGATAACGGAAGAGGTACGTTTGGTTGATATGAACTCAATTTTTTTTTTGTCTCCATCTAACGAATCCTTCGGTTGAACCGTATCACCCTTGATTTCTCGGAGAACTACTTTCATCTTCTTACTTTCCTTTTTCAACCGAATTTTGAGTTGATTCTTTTGATTCTAGTACCGTAGGTCAGGGTAGAGAAGTACCGTTTATCTACCCCTTTGTCACCTTTGTCACTGTCTGAAATAAAAAGACCCGAGGTTTTAGTGACGTCTACCACTGACGTCGGTACTTTAATTTTCTGCGAAGGAGGAACCTTCTTTTCGATACTGGTTGGACTTTCACTTTCAGTGAGTCAGCACAGAATGAGAAAAACTGGGGTACCTGATAAGTCAGGTGCCCTAAGAGGTCGGGTCTTATCACCTCACCCATCGGAAAGGGAAGAGGTCCCCTAGAAGGGTTGGGTCCCTAGTTTCGGTCCAGAGGGCGTAACGTCCACCTAAGAAATGGTCGATTCGGTGTTCCCTTCGGGTACTGGTTGGATCTGTCGTATAAGTTTTCGTCTCTGTAATAAAACGACTGTTTCTAGGTAGATCAGTTTGGATACCAAAAAGGTCATCAGTACACATCGACACTCTCAACCTGGTATTTCTTTCGACTCATAGTTTCTTAACTACGTAAACTTGACACCACAACCTCTTCTGAGAACTCTCAGGGAACCTGACGTTCCTCTAGGTTGGTCAGTTAGCATTTCCTTTAGTCAGGACTTATAAGTAACCTTCGTGACTACTACTTCGACTTTGAGGTTATGAAACCGGTGGACTGAGCAAACTTTTCTGGGACTACGACCCTTTCTAACTTACGTCCTCTTCTCCCACTGTCTCCTATTCTACCAACCTACCGTAGTGACTGAGTCACCTGTACTCAAACTCGTTTGAATTTGCCCTCTATCATTTCCTGTACCGTACGAACAGGACCGTACGACGTGAGGTACCCAGTGTCTCAATCTGTATTAATCTCTGTTGTTGGTGTTGGGAGAAACGCACTCACATAATTTGAAACGAAAGTTAGTTTTGTTTGAGGGTACCCAAATTGAAGGGGTTCCACTGTCAACCCAACGACTCCCTCGGTGGACCGTGCGTGTACGTCTACCCAACACAGAGGAATAACTCGTCCAGTCCCAATATTAGACGGATAAGAACTAAGTTATATGGTCAAAAAAGAAGAGTTGTGTTAACCGCTGTTCCTCCTATCCTGCCACCCTTGTCAAACGTGGGGATAAGTCATAGAACCTCGACACTTACTGTATGATTGAAAGAGAGGGGAAGATGAGTCAGAGATACCCTCCTTTGATCACGATCGTCATTACAACGACGACCAACGACCTTTAGGGATGGGATTTAGTAGTCACGACATTTTCCAGTCTTAAAGGACGTCTCTGAGTCCTCGGTTAATTTCCGGGGTCAGACTCTACTCACACAAAGGTTAATAAGAGATTTCCTCTGGGAGGACCCACAGTCAAGACCTCCACTACCCGATGCCAGTATACACTTTTAGGGGGTACAAAACGGTTCCACTCGATTGGTCTTACCTTCCCGAGACTGAAAAAGGAAGTCCGTCTTTGGTCCCGCTCCCGAGTTCAGGATCACAATACCTGGACCTGCGAACCTGAGAAATTAGTTATCTTTACCTACTCCGACGTACTTAAAGTCCGTTCCTGAACGACTCCGAATTCGATGTCGTGTTCCTCCGTCGTTGTCCTTCGTCCACGAGAACGAGAAAAAAAGGTCTCCCGATCGACCAGGGAATTTATCCCACTCCCATCCCCACCCTCGACCCAACCTCCACATCAAACCCACTCGAGAAGTCGGGAGAGTCCCACGAACCATGTTCCTAGGCGGGAAACACCTCCCGGTACACGTTCCCAGTATGTGTCAGGAAGTAGAGACGTGAGCAGTGTAGTTTGTACCACCTATTCGAGTAATGACGACGGGGTCCTTCCATCCTCTCACCAGTTTTGACGGGGTCACCGTGTACGTTCGTCAACAAATTAGTGGACACGGAACACCGACAAAACATAGGATAACGAATTCCTCTGCAAACAGGTTCACGTCCGTGAGACCGTCTCTAGAGTCCAGGGTCGGACAGAGTGAGCCTCGGTTCGTCTCAAGGAGATCTAAACACGACCAACCCTTCCGGTCGACGACCCGGGAGACCCGGTTCCCAGCCTGAACCCCTCGGTCGAAATGGTCCCGTTGTACCGTAAGATCTTATCCCCCTACTATCGATATCTCCCCGACACGGGTTTTGCGGTGGTCCACGTCTGTAATCGGCTCCCTAAGTTCGGGAGATAGAATTCACCGTGTATACACATTTCCGGTGACAGGGACGGGTTTACCAGTGAGCTGTAGGACTGGACGTCGGTGACCGGTAATGTCACGGGGTTAAAGTAGAGATTAACCGGTTATCCGAATACGTCATGGGTAGAGACCGTTATGTCCCGGTTCGCAACTTAACAACACTCGTATATTGATTTAAAAGAGATTTGGTTCCGATGTGCACCCAAAGGTTGGAAATGATCAACACCTCCTTCGGTGGGTACAAAACCTCCTCTCGGAGTGGGTTAGTGACCGTTCCACAAAGGGAGTACGCGGGTTGTGACTGATGAAGGAGACCTTGGAAAGTGTTATCGTCTCTACTGTAATCCCTTCTGTACCGCGACTACTGACACTCATGACGGACCATGAACTAACAAATAGATTTAAGGGACGACGGCTGAGGGAACTCGTCGTAAAACGTCTAAATTGAACCACAAATAGGGCCTCAGGGGAACGAACGACGTTACGAACGACGAAGTTCCCATTCCGTCATGAGACTGACTGTCCGACGAGGGGTGACACGCAAACAGTTCAGAGTGTTGGATACCCCTGAGGATTTGTGAACTGAATCAACGAACGGAAGTTGTGTGGGTAGTCTAAGGTGTAATACACAGGAGGACTCTCAATCACTCAAATTTATAGACAATCCTTCTTGGGGAGACGTCGACACCTACGACGGTTGTGGTGTCGTAGTGGTGGAAAGGGGGGTGGGTGGTCGTGTTGTCGGTGTCCCAGTGGAGGGAGGTCGTGAGCTCCCCTAGGAAGGGGTGTCAGTGGTGGGTCCCGAGGTGTTAACAGGTCAAGTTCAAAAAACCATCCCGTCTTTAAACCCGAGTAAAAAACCCAATGACGTTAACAACTCGTACAATGGACCGAGGTGTTTCCGATAAAGGGTTCAATCACCGGATACCCCTACTAAAAAAAAAAAAAAAGTGAAAGCCGATGTGTCAGGACCGTACGTCCTAGAATTAAGAGGTCGGTCTCTAACTTGAGTCCGGGGGACGTAACCCTTACACCTCAGAATCGGTGACCTGGTGGTCCCTTCAGGGGGTTACACTAAGAAATCACGTCTACCAAAACCTATTGACAAATCGAAATGTAATGAGTGACTGGTTTTTTACTCCATACTCACGATATTTCTCGTGGTGGAAAACGTACATATAATTTTTAAGAACTGTTCAAGTCTGTTTAAATATCTTCCACCGGGATCCCCCTGTTCTCAAGATATTAGAGTGGATTCAAAAATTAGTTTTTACAACCGAAATAGATTCCTGAAACTAATAAAAAAACTGACCTGGTGTTGTTTACCTAAAGATCGATAGTAACAAAAACTACTATGACACCTAACCGTAAAAACACAACGAGGATATAAAGTACATGAGTCACTGATTTTGGGACGATCAACCGAACTATATCGAGACGACAGGTCACACATATTAACAGGAATTTCTAATTACGGATCCGTAGTGTCTCAGATAACACTGCTCTTTTCGCTGAAAACTCCTTTTGTTGAACAAAAAGAGTCGACGACGGATCCGTAAAATACCATACTATTAGGACGAGTGAGAGTCTTGGACCTTGAATCTATTTCTGAACTCCCATCTCAGTATTTAGAACGCTGAGTCGAAGGAAACACCCTCACAAAACTTTGATGTCGAAGGTAGTTTTCCCGGCGGCGTAAAAGTGAAAGAGTCTCAGTCTCGAGTATTCGGGTTCCGCGTTAGACGATGGAGGTACACCACCGAACACAGACTAGTCGTCCAGTAGTGGACGGCTAAGAGTTACTTTAAGTGATCGGGACCGAAGAACTACGTCCTCTTCTCAGTCTTTCCAAACAGAGTCATCTCCTCTTATTAATCACGACCCAGTGTCCGGTGAAACTAGAGTGGAGTGTTTAGGACTTTTGTTTTGGGTCTTTTTGGTTCGACAAAAGTTTATTAAATTGACACAAGGTCTTGTTTCGAGTTCTTATGAACGTCCCTTTGTTTTTATAGATCATAGGTTATTCCATTTTTTTTTTTTTTTTAAGTGTCACAGACCTTAGTTTGATTTCTAACCGTACTTTTTTTCGTCTTTTTTTTTTGACAGGGTATTAGACTCTTTTTAGTTAGTCAACCTGACTGTGTCTTGTCGTGTCTGAACTTCTATCAATAATATTGATATAAAGAATTCAAGTCTTGTGATCTCCTTCCTAGTCAATGTAATTTATCATTACACCTTCAATAACTTATCCGGGTTTAACTTGAAGATCTTGACCTTGTCGTTACAGACCCTACCTAAAAACGGTTACAAACCCCCTTTATTATCGTTCCAATTTACTGAAAAGTAGACAAATTCCCGATGAACATTAAGAAGACACTTAATTGACATGTAGATAACGGGTAAAAAGACATCCTAACGACCAAAAGAGAAAAAGTTAAAAATTTACGGAAGATACAAAATCCTTTTAGTTGAGATTCAGATACTACATTGAACGTTTATAAAGTGAGTCAAACAGAAGACAGAAAATGAAATATATAGTACTAAAACCGAAAAAAGGGAACAACGAATGACGAAGGTCTAAAACTCAATATTAATCTTTTCAAAAGAGGTGGGGAACCAATACCTCCTTAAGTGTGAACAAAAGAAGATATATACGTACCAAAATGAAGTCAACTCAACGAGTCAGTACAGACTGAGACGTTGAGGTACCTGATGTCGTGCGGTCCGAAGCAACAGGTAATGGTTGAGGACCTCGAATGAGTTTGAGCACAGGTAACTCAACCACTACGGTAGGTTGGTAGAGTAAGAGACAGCAGAGGAAGAGGAGGGCTGAAGTTAGAAAGGGTCGTAGTCCTAGAAAAGGTTACTCAGTCAAGAAGCGTAGTCTACCGGTTTCATAACCTCAAAGTCGAAGTCGTAGTCAGGAAGGTTACTTATAAGTCTTGACTGACGGAAATGCTAACTGACCAACCTAGAGGAACATCAGGTTCTCTAAGAGTTCTGAGAATAGGTTGTGGTGTCAAGTTTACGTACTTAAGAAATAACGAGTCGAAAGAAATATCAGGTTGAGAGTGTAGGTATGTATTGATGACCTTTTTAGTATCTAAACTGATCTACCTGGAAACAACCGTTTCATTACAGAGACGAAGAATTATACGACAGATCCAACCAGTATCGAAAAGAAGGTTCCTCATTCGTAGAAAATTAAAGTACCGACGTCAGTGGTAGACGTCACTAAAACCTCTCGGGGTTTTATTTTAGACAATGACAAGGGAAACCAAGGGGAAGATTAACGGTACTTCACTACCTTGACCTACGGTACTAGAATCAAAAGACTTACAACTTAAAATTCGGTTGAAAAAGTGAGAGGAGAAAGTGAAAGTAGTTCTCCGAGAAATCAAGAAGAAGAGAAAGACGGTATTCCCACCACAGTAAACGTATAGACTCCAATAACTATAAAGAGGGTCGTTGGAACTAAGGTCGAACACGAAGTAGGTCGGACCGTAAAGTGTACTACATGAGACGTACATTCAATTTATTCGTCCCACTATTAATCAAGAATGAATCGTTATTCAATAAAAAAATGAGTCGGACCGCACGACGCTAAGCCCCCCAGCGTTTCTCAACCTGTGCTGACTCGCTGACCTGACTGACTTGACTTCTAATTACTCGATTAGAAATTCATTATTACCAAAATGAATCGTTATTCCAATTACCCGATTAGAGACCTTGGTAGACGTTGAAGAAAACTCTTTGTTACAATCTAGTTTAAAACGGAAACAAACACAGTTGTCTTTATTAATTACACACACGCACGAGACACACACACGAGTCAACAAGTCAGTACAGGCTGAGAAACACCGGGGGACCCAACATCGGGTTGTCCGAGGAGACGGGTACCTTAAAAGATCCGTTCTTATGTCCTCGCCACACGGTAAGGAAAGAAGTCCCCTAGAAGGGCTGGGTCCCTGACTTGTGTGGGGACAGTACAAAAGACGTAACCATCCACCCAAGAAATAGTGATCGTGGTGGACCCCTTTCGGGACTTACACGTTTAAAGAAGACACACACGGGTGTGTACGCACACACACACACAAGGTGTCTATTAAGTCAGGACATGTAAAAGATTAGTCTGTTCAATTTGTACCTCGATGGTTAGTCTATTCGATTTATACCTTTAACTTTCGTTCGTAAATCTTGAAAATATTGTTAAACTGTAAAGGTGTTATAAATTCGTATACCAACAAAAGGATCTTTGAACAAGAATAACGTAAAAGTATTTCATAGTCAGGACCTCATCCTTTACCGTTGGGTGAGGTCATAAGAACGGACCTTTTAAGGTACCTGTCTCCTCTGACCGCCCGATCTCAGGTATCCCCCAGTGTTTCTCAACCTGTAGTGACTTGTATGTGTGTGAGGTCTCTTTTTCTTGGTGGGTCTACCCATATATACATTTGACTCTAAACCGAGTGAACAAATACCTCCCAACCGGTCAGGTTTTATATCTGGATATCCGACTCTGAGTCTCTTCTTAACGTCAAGTTCAGGTTTCCGTCTTAAGGAAAACGGAAAAATGGATACGGATAGGTTTACCTCTTTCAATTTTACTTTTTGGTTAACAATTTCTATAAAACTAAGTGAAAGATAAAGACCAAGGTGTACATTCTTCGGTGAGGTAGGGTTGTTTTTCATTTTTCGACTTGTCTGACTTTTTAGTTGTCAAGACCTAGACATTCTCTCCCCTCTTGTGCCCGTTGGTGACGGGAGTTCTAATGTCTCAGTCTGTCCACTTATGTCCTTAAAAACCGAATGGTCTCGTCTCTGAGTGTTCGTTCTTGGAGGAACCCTTGTTCACGATCCCATCCTTTTGGACTTAAAATTAATTAATTAAAGACCTCTGAGTCACACCTGTTCAGACTCTCACTTTTTAAGTCCGTCCTGGGTCAGTGACCACCCCGTCCCACCCCGTCCCACCCCCCTGGTATTACGACACTCTAAATCGATGTCCTAGAGTTGATCCAAGAAAAGGATTTATACCCTATTTTTTGGTAGGGGTGAGGACGAAGACCGAATCTCTTTTTTTTTCCTTTATCTTATGAGATAAGGAGAACTGTTCAGATCGGGAGTACTCTTTGATTAGTCTCGGATTTGGATGGACCCCCTTCCCCTTATAAGTAGGGGTCTGGTGGGATGTCGGTAACATAGGGTGGATTCTCCTTCTTTCTCTGACTCTTTGGCATTGATGTGACGTACCATAAGTGGGTTTCCTTACCTTTTGAATATTAAGGTGTTTTTGGACCTGTGTCTACAAATATCGTCAAAACGAGTATTAACGTTTTTGAACCTACATCGGTTCTACAGGAAGTCATCCGTTTACCTGTTTATTTGATACCATGTAGGTCTGTTACCTTAGATAAATCGGAATTTACTCGGTGGTTCATTACTTTTCTGTACCTCCTCGGCAGTTGAAATTTTTATAAGTGTTGGATTTTCAACTCTCAATGCAAAATAAGTTACCCTTTCAAACCTGAAGTTCAGGTCCTCTGTCGTAGAGTCCATTGGGACTCCCTTGACGAGACTCCTCCTCCGTGTCCCTCCTCGGTCCAATATATCTTGACAATTAATTTCTTTTGGTCTAGAGGGTTCAACTCCTTAAATCACCAAAAGATACATACCCTTCTACATCCTCACACCCGAACGACTTTAGTAAACAAAGTATAGGTGAAGTCGATAGGTCCCGGTCATCGCACACAAAAAGTGTAGGACTCGAGGGGACCCCGAGTGGTATCCCTCATCGACACACCAGACTACCGATGATCTAGTGTTCATAAGAAGAGAAAGGACTCACGGGAATCCCAAGTCGTCACGTGTAACCTCCCGGTGTTACGGACTACTGACACTGTAAGAACAAATAACTATACCGTCCTTTATAAGGTAATGAGTAATTCATTTTCGTCAGTTACACTTTTTGTAAATATGACATATTAAGGTTGATACACTGTAAGACCTTTTTTCGTTTTGACACCTCTGTAACTTTTCTAATCGTCAACGTTCCCTAACTCCCACCCACCCTCCTCTCTACTTATCCGTCTTGTGTTTCCTAAAATTTCGGTACTTTTTTATAAGACATATTATGATATTACCTATGTATAATAATATGTAAATAGGTTTGGGTATCTTACATGTTGTGGTTCTCACTTCAGATTACATTTCATACCTGAACTTCATTATTAATATACAGTCACATCCAAGTGATTGACATTCTTTATATGGTGAGATAACCCTCCACAAGTATTACCTCCTCTGTCATGTACACACCTTCCTTTCCTAGACACCTTTAGAGATGGAAGAAATATTAAAACGACACTTAAATTTTGATGAGATTTTTTCATCAGAAAATTTTTACAAAACTAAGTACACTCTATCTGAATGACTTTAAGGATCAGACTTAGTCTTTACATAGTCGGCATATTAAAACACTTATTTACACCTATTCCCTTTCAGGTAAAAGGAAGATACTGAATCGTCTCTAGGAAGTGTTTATAAACATAAAGATCTCCATGCAATCATAGTCATACTCCCGTTATTTAAATTATTCTTTAACGTTCCGATCAGGAGGGAAGACACACGATGAGACCGTACTGACAAATGTCATCGTCAGACTAGACTGACGAGTCACGTGCACGGAATACTCTAAGGTTAAAAAAGAATGTAAAAAGAAAAAAACCGACATGGTGTGTCGAACACCCTAGAACCAAGGGACTGGTCCCTAACTTGGGTCCGGGATCGTCGTTATCGTGGTTCAGGATTGGTAATCTGATGGTCCCTTGAGGGTCATAACTTCTGAAAACTCTAATTTTCATACGAAATATCCTTAATGGGAGTGAGAAAATTTAGGTATATAGAATTTTCTTTTGAGTAAACAATTTGTTATTTGTCTTTCCCTACAATTGCGACTGCGATTCAGTGAAGTCAGCACAGGCTGAGACACGCTGGGGTATCTGCAGTCGGATAGTCCAAGGGGGCGGGGCCCTAAGAGGTCCGTTCTTGTGACCTCACCCATGTCTTTTCCTATCAAAGTCAATTTATGACTTTTTGTTCAGAAAAGTGTCGTTACCTCTCATTCTGTCTATCAGACTACTTACTAAGGTTGGAATAGTTTTGACTGAAACACTACATCTTGTCATAGACTAAAAGACGTCGATATTCTGTACATGGATTTAGTTTTCAATAAACAATTGATTATTGACGGTCAATAAAGAGATCGTTTTTATTACTCGAATAAACCCAAGTTCTTTCTTAACGTTAAGTTTCAGACGTTGGTACCATTCGGTTCACGTTCGAGGGTCGTCTTCACTTCTCTTCTTGAGAAATATTTCCTTTATTTCTGCGACCCCTCCGAAAAAAGAGAAAACTTTTTTCTCAGCTATCGACAAGTAACCGACTCAACACTGTCAGAGAGTAACCGACTTGAGAACGGTCCTTTCTTCTCCTTTAAAAACAAGAAGGACAACCTGAGACGATGGTAACATCCCGTACTCGTGAGGGAGAGACTGGAAAACTGACGTAAAATTAACTCCAAAGACAAATAATTAAAAAATATTTTTCTTCCCTGTAAAAGGAGAATTAAAAGACTCTAAATTTTTCTTTCCAGTGGTAAAATTTCTTGATTTATAATAATAATCCCCAATCACCGGTGTCTTTTCCCACCCTGAACTCTTAGAATTTTGAAGTGTCATTTCCTTTCCTTTTCCTGTTTTCTCTGAATTCCCTTACATCGTACCCCGTACATTAGAAAACAAAGATGTATAAGTATTTGTCCAACGAAGACTAAGAGGAAAAATATCTATTATAGAATTACTTTTACGAATATATAAACGTGAATACTCTTTACAAAAGGTCACCTTATTTAAGTACCCTCACATTCACTATCCAGTTCAATAAAGTATAAATCTTAAAACATAGATGACGATTTATCGAAAGGTGATTTCAACATGGTTAGACTGGGAATATCATACTCAAAGGAGTGTATAAAGGACATGACCCACAAAGACTATAAAAGTTTAAATCTTTTAGACCCGTTTTTACTTCATTATAACAACAACAATAAAGATGAAAAGACTAGAAACCAATAAACCGAAGTCCTTACAGACCAGGTCTTTGCTTATGGTGAGTCACGAAATAACGACAGAGAACCAAAATAAATTAAAACGTATAACTAAAATAAAAGAGGATGACGTTTTCTCGAAAAACGTTCGTTGGAGTCTTGTGCTCGTCATCGTGGAGGTCTACTATGACTGTGTCACATCACAGAGTTGATCTTTGTGTCAAACTTTCATTACACAAGTATCTTCTTGTCACTAACAAAAGAGAAACCTGTACACAAGAGTTATTGTTAAATGACACAAGTCCTCCTAAATTATTATTCTAATCCAATCAACATCAGTGTTAAAGGGTGACTTGGTATTGATTAGAAATTTTGGGAAGAGTGAGACGAACCGTCTTGATTCTCTGTCCCTCTACGAAAGTATATGTGATATGAGACTTAAGTCAAATCTCCGTGAAACCTTCTTACTCCAAAAGGTGCAGACACTATATTACGACTGTATGCTTCATCCGTTCTATGGTTTATAAATGAATGTAACCAAATAACCGTACAGTCAAAACACGGTACTCTTTCCCGTCCGTAAGGGTATGGATTCTTAAAGAGTTCGGGTGTTTAACTTTAATGTGTACAGGTGCGTTACAGTTTAAAAATAAGAAAACAGAAGAAAGAACCAAGGTGGACACGAGGACGGGTCATGGAGTGAGACCTATCAGAAATGTCACACCGGTTAGGGGTCTGACGTAATCCAGGTAGTAAGTCTGGGAAGGGGATAGGGTAATAATGTTATACTTAATATTAAATCCCCGGATCTGTTGTAATACAAGGACACCACTCTCCAAAATTTATTTGTATGTGGTATAATATGAAGACACCAGTTGTGATCATTAACGACCTACTCTTACAAAGTTAAAATAAAACGTCTATAATGAACCCCAAATCGACTAAACAGACTAAAAGGAGACTGGAATGTAAAACGTCTCCTAACAAGTAGAACTTAACCAAAAACGGAATACACGTCAATGAACTTTTAAAATAGTTTACAAAATATTTTTAAATCTAAGAAAATTTTAAAAAGAGCTAAAAAGGTAGAAAGGGAATGAATAAAATACTTTTATCAAAAAGTATAAGACCCTACCGAACCACTCCTCGACACGTTTAAGAGAAGGGTTTTGTGTCACTGTTTTGTTATTTGTTTGTTTTTTGACAAATTTGACTAGTTTCTCGTATGTTGTTTAACTCTTCGTAATTAAAAAATTTTTATAAGACTTATAACCATTTTAATCACCTTCACCTAAACCCAAACCAAGACCTTGTGACGTTATTTCACTTACAACACTATTTCGATCAGTGTACTTAAAACCCCGAAAGGTTACACATACTTTCAACACACACGAGTCAGTGACTCAGTGCAGACTGAGAAACGTCGGGGTACTTGACATCGGGAGGACTAAGAAGACAGGTACCGTTCTTATGACCTCGCCCAATCTTAAAGAGGAAGTCCCCTAGAAGGGCTGAGTCCCTAGTTTGGGTGTATAAAACGTAGAGGACATAACCGTCTACCTAAGAAATGGTGATCACGGTGGACTCTTCGAGGTATATTTTCAATACGAATATGAAGTGACACCGGATAGTTAACACTTTATCGTAAAACAGAATCTTTTATTACATGTATGGAATTTATTTTTATGAAATAACGATTTTTTACGATTGGTAGTAGACTCGGAAGTCACTCAATGTAGAAAACGACCATCTCCCAGAACGGAACGAGTCACAACTACCAATGACCCACTAGTCTCACCTCCAACGACCTCCAGCCCCATCGGTACCGTTAATTTTTTTTATTCTACGTCAAGTAACGTAATCTGAGAAAGAAAGAAAAAAAAAAAAAAATCTGAGAAAGAAAGTGTTTGATAAAGAGATATCGGACGAGACGACAATCTCTCGGAAAATGAGTGTCATCTTGAAGAAAACTTTAACCTCCTCAGTTGAGAGAGTTTGGAACGGAATAGTTGATTCAAATTCATGAGAAGATTTAGGAAACAACAGTAAAATTGTTAGAAGTGTCGAACTGGTCTTTATCTAGGGTAGAGTTCTTCGGTAAAAGAAATGAGTAGGTCTTCTTTATTGAGAATTAGACCATTTCTAAATAGTATTCCAATGTCGTCAAGTCAGGGTAGAAGTCCGAGGTGAAGATTAAGATCAAGAAAACGACAAGAGTGGTGTAGACGTCAATGACGGAGGTGATTTGGGAACTTAAGTAGGTTCAGGTGTCCCCAACCTTAGTTGAAGAAGGTTTGAGGACAATTACAACATAAAACTAAAAAGGAGTATTTAGTCCTTACAGAAATTACCGTAGATCTTACCACTTAGGAAAGGTCTTCCAAAAACTAACTTAACCGGGTCTAGGTAATCTCCTTAGTGATATATTGGAATGCTTTATAGAGAGATTTAGTATTTTCAACTTTCAGTTTTAATGAGGAACTAGGTGTTCAATATCCTACCTACAACATAATCGTCCGTACTTTTGTTGTAATTGGATTAACATACAGAGGTAACCTCTAGAACCCACTGTCCACGTGAAAGTCACTCGTTATTATAAAACTTTCCTTACAAAAAACCTCGTTATCTATAGTGAACAACCGAATTTTATAAGTCATTTGGTACACCATTTGTCTACACGACAGAAGGTCCGAAACAACGAGGTAAATCTCTCGTTCCGTCTTATCTAAATCGTAAGTCTTTCCCGGACGTCGACGACGATTCAACGCAGTCAACACAGGCTGAGACACGCTGGGGTATCTGCCGTCGGGTGGTCCGAGGGGACAGAGACCCTAAGAGGTCCGTTCTGTGACCTCACCCTACGGTAAAGGAAGAGGTTACGTACTTTCACTTTTCACTTTTACTTCAGCGAGTCAGTACAGACTGAGAATCGCTGGAGTACCTGACGTTGGATGGTCCACAGAGGTAGGTACCCTAAAAGGTCCGTTCTCATGACCTCACCCAACGGTAACAGAAAAGACGTCTTTCCCGGATCCTAAAGACTTTACCATTTACAAGAAACCTAAGTCGAAGTTCAGTGATCGTCCTAATTATGGTGTTCTCGGTCGGATAGGTAACTTCGAAACTTCGGTCTGTAACTGAAGAGGAAAAATAGATAAATTCAAGATCCCCCGTAGAAGAAGGTTATATTCCTTTGATGTAGTTTTTAAAAAACAAATCACGCTGGTGGAAGCAAATAATAAAATCGGTCTAGAAGACCTATTTAGCGACGTCGAAGATGTAATCGTAAACGACGAAGTGAAACGTGAAAACTCAATATCTTTACTGATGAAAGGAATTTGGAGTACTTGGTTGGATACAGTCGAAGTTTGAAAACAAGACGTCGAAGAAGTGGAAAGAGTCGAAAACACCTTAACTTCTCTCAATCCCCCGAAGGCAATATCGAGTCAACCATTTGTTAGACGGACGTTACGTCCTCTGAGACCAAGTTAAAGACCCAACCCTTCTAGGGGACCTCTACCTTTTCCGATGGGTGAGGTCATAAGACCGGACCTCTTAAGGTACCTGACATATCAGGTACTCCAGTGTTTCTCACCTGTGCTGACTCATTGAAAGAGAAAGTGTCCCGTACCCAGACTAAATCTGAAACCGAATTCTCTTACAACACTGACCAAACAAGAAGACAGGTCCGGTGATTTCGGAAGAGGTTTAGTCGTTATTCCGTAAAAATAGTACGTACTCAAATGACCTCGTCGTGGAAATTAAAGGAAATTCTTGAAAAGAAAACGTAAGTGTTACCGATTTACAAACTGAATCCTCCGGATCAAAAGTCGGACAGAGTCGAAAAAGAAAGAGTGATTTGTATTAGTAAAGATCGAAAACTAAATTTCACTCTATGAACGTTTACAAGGAGAGTGAACTTGTGAATCTCCGGTCAAATCCCAATAATTGACCGGATTAAAGTTATAACACAGAGTTCCGTATCCCTCCGGGGTCCTCTCCCTCTCTGTACCCCGTGCCGACCAGTCACCTCGTCAACCTTGTGTGTCAAACACCGTGGGGTTTTGTTAATGTTGTCATTGTAGTTTCTAGTGACTAATGTCTAGTGGTATTGTTTATTTTACGACTACTTTTCCAACCTTTATACCACTCTTAATCACTTTACACTGTGTCTCTGTGTTTTACTCGTCTACGACACCCCTTTTAACACGGTCATCTGAACAAGGTGGGTCTCGACGGTGTTTGGACACCGTGTTTAAACATTTTTGTTTTGTTTTTTGTTGAGTACTAGACACCTCACGTTATTTTGTTTCGTGTTTATTTTACTTCATACGGGTATAGTCTTGTCCACTTGTACATCGAATTATTTTTTCTGATATATCAATATTAAGGGAAGAAATTGTACACATTTTCGATAGTAGTCTAATATATTTTGTTATAATATTGTGGCATAATAACCTATAATTTCCCTCCACTACCAATAGTTAATACCGAGTCCCTGGTTGATGTCGTCGTCCTTTACATCGAGAAAGTCATTAGGAGAACGTCGAACAGAAACGTCTCTACCGTCGACGTTTCTGGGACACCACCTGACGACAATTGTCTTTCATACTCTTCTGGGTATCCCGATATAACCTTCACAAGTTACTTTAAAATACATGAGAGAGGTTATAAGATCAAGAGTAGAGAAAGACATCGGAGACGACATCTGAGACTAACTGAAACACATCAACTTTCGACTGTCGTGGAGTGGAGATCGAGTACTAGACTTAAGGACAGATTATGCACCGAACTATAGTACGACACACTTGGGTGTACGACTGAGTTACACGATTGGTCTTCTCGTTCCTTCCAATACGAGGTACCTTCTTAAAAACTGGTTACCTTCTTTTCTAAGTCATCTATTAACGGAGAAAGAAAGAAAGGAAAGAAGGAGAAAGAGAAAGGGAGAAGAAAGATGTTAAATAAACATAAAGTAGTCCAAAGAGATGTACCCTATATCATTGATCCGTGAATACCAACGGTGGAGTTGCTACGTGTGTGTGTGTGTGTGTGTGTGTGTGTGTTATACCTTATGAGTCAAGTCAAGTTAAGTCAGCGAGTCAGCACAGGCTGAGAAACGCTGGGGTACTTAGCGTCGCGCGGTCCGGAGGGACAGGTAGTGGTAGAGGGCCTCAAGTGAGTCTGAGTTCAGGTAGCCCAGTCACTACGGTAGGTCGGTAGAGTAGGAGACATCAGGGGAAGAGGAGGGCGGGGGTTAGNTGAATACCAACGGTGGAGTTGCTACGTGTGTGTGTGTGTGTGTGTGTGTGTGTGTTATACCTTATGAGTCAAGTCAAGTTAAGTCAGCGAGTCAGCACAGGCTGAGAAACGCTGGGGTACTTAGCGTCGCGCGGTCCGGAGGGACAGGTAGTGGTAGAGGGCCTCAAGTGAGTCTGAGTTCAGGTAGCCCAGTCACTACGGTAGGTCGGTAGAGTAGGAGACATCAGGGGAAGAGGAGGGCGGGGGTTAGGGAGGGTCGTAGTCTCAGAAAAGGTTACTCAGTTGAGAAACGTGCTCCACCGGTTTCATGACCTCAAAGTCGAAATCGTAGTAAGGAAGGTTTCTTTAGGGTCCCGACTAGAGGAAGTCTTACCTGACTAACCTAGAGGAACGTCAGGTTCCCTGAGAGTTCTCAGAAGAGGTTGTGGTGTCAAGTTTTCGTAGTTAAGAAACCGCGAATCGGAAGAAGTGTCGGGTTGAGAGTGTAGGTATGTACTGGTGTCCTTTTTGGTATCGGAACTGATCTGCCTGGAAACAACCGTTTCATTACAGAGACGAAAACTTATATGATAGATCCAACCAGTATTGAAAAGAAGGTTCCTCATTCGCAGAAAATTAAAGTACCGACGTTAGTGGTAGACGTCACTAAAACCTCGGGGGTTTGTATCACAGACTGTGACAAAGGTGACAAAGGGGTAGATAAAGGGTACTACACTACCCTGGCCTACGGTACTAGAAACCTTATGACGACCTGGTATTTTTTCTTACCCTATAACAGTAAACATCGTTGTACCTACCTGGATCTCTGACAGTACGATTCACTTCGTTCAATCTCTTTCCGTTTATAGTGTGTTATAGTGAATACACATCTTAGATTTTATACTGTGTTTACTTAAATAAATATTTTGTCTGAGTGTCTGTATCTTTTGTTTGACCAATGGTTTCCCTACCCCTCGTATTTAATCTTTAAACCCTAATCGTCTGTGTTTGATGATATATATTTCATCTATTTGTCGTTCCGAGATGACATATCATGTCCCTTGTTATGAGTTATAAGACATTATTTAGTATTACCCTTTCTTATTATATATATTATATATATATATGTGTATATGTATATAGACTTTTCGAAACGACATGTGGTCTTTCATAATTATTCTATTGTAACATTTAGTTTATATGAAGCTAATTTTTTTATTTATTACGTTGGGACGGAACCAAAAGGACAAAGGGAAAAACGTAAAACAGACAGTGAGTGAAGACGGGGAAACCTAATGTGAGGGTTAAATAGATATTTGGGAAGTTCGAAACGGAAGTCCTTCGGATCCGACTTGTTAAGTGAACAAAGTAAATTCGTATAAGATTTTATTAAAAGATTATCCTCTCCGTACTCTCTGTATTAAGGAACGTACATACTTTTACAAAGATAAAATGGGGTGTGAACTAAAACAAACCGACCTACATTTTAGTACCTAATTTTCATTAAAGGGGAGTCCTGAAACTCCCTTGACGATACAGTAAAATTAAAGATCATGACAATTACTCGTTAGATTTGGACTTCGGTCAGACTAAATGTAGTAAACCTCCCGTAGATAAAGGGGATGAGTGGGAGAGGAGATTTTAAACCATTCTGAAAAATTAGACGTTTGAACCAGAAAGTTGATGTTTAACCGTGAATGGTTCTCGTAACGGTTGCTGACCTGTTGTTTCCGTAAACGGTAGAGGGAGATACCTCTAACTTGGGGTACGACGATATTGACAACTGGAAGTTGTCGGGGACTCCCTCAAGTCCCATCTTACTCCCTCCGTGAGACACGAGGTCCGTTAGATCACCTTGACGACCTACAAAAATTCTTGTCTAAAATACTAGAGTTAGGAACGTAGAGGAGTATAGATCTCTTCGTGATTTAGGGAAGTACCACTGTAGTCTAGGAGTACTGATTGTTTTTTGGAAAACATTTTACTCACGAATTACCATAACTTGAGGGAAGTGACTTTGGAATATATAACTGGAAGGGGGTGACGACGAAACCTTGTCAGAGGGTCTCGATAGATTCTACGACGGAGGACCCGACGTCAGGAACAAAACGGGGTTTATTTTGAACTGAACTTTGAGAGTTCAACACATAGAAAACATAGCTGTCAGAAATTGTAGGTCCTTTTCCAGAGTAAAAATAAGAAGTTACTAAAGAATGGAAACTAAAGGATAGAGAGAGAGAGAGAAAAAAAAAAAAAAACCGGTGTGTTTTTCCGTACGTCCTAGTATCAAGGGGTCGGTCCCTACCTTGGGTACTGGATTATCATTTTCAGAATTGGTGACCTTACGGTCCCTTCAGGGACCAAAAGAGAAAATTCTCCAAAAAAAAAAAAAAAGGAAAAATTTAATCTTCAACATGGAGGATCTAATTAGAGTAAAGATAATTTGAAGGTATAAAATACTAAAGAATAAAAACAAGATGGGGAACTCTCTAAGTGTACTTAAATAGAAGATGAGAAGGTAACTTGAGTTTCTAAACCGTTTATAAAAGTCAAAGGTTCTGAAGTAATAACCGAAGACTAACAAGGAATTTTGTTTGTTTGTTTGTTTATTTTTGTTGGAGAAGAGTAAAATAGAACTAGTAGGAGAAATAAAAAGTTCGAATGAAGTTTACAGACCAATAGAAACAATAGACAAATGTAAATTCTCATTTCGGTATTTCTGAACCTCGAAACCCATGTACGTGACAAGAATAAATAAATGAGAAATGAAACTACCCCGGTTTACGACAGTAGAAAGGTGATACCAGTCGTGTACAATTACCGATAGGAACTAGGTCCGAGTCAACGTACCCGGAGTTGCTACCTGACCTTACCCACTTAAATTGAGTCTACTGGTAATGTAGATGATGACGCCCGTTCTTAGGGAGTCTTCTTTACCTCATCGGTAGTGCCAGTTGTTTTCTCAGGCTTTACGTCATGAACCTACGTCAGAGTTTTTGCTGACTTACTAGAGACAAGCAGAGGTTCCGTTTGGTAAGTTATAGTGCCATTAGGTTCAGATACGGGGTTGGTCATTGCGACTTCTTCGACTTCAACTTACCAAGATACTTCTGGATGTTCTGGAAAATCTTGATTGTGGATTTTTTCTACAGGAAAAGTAATATCCCCTGACCTTACGTTTTCATCCTTCAGTTCTTTGTGGACCTCATTGTCCGTTTAAACCGGAACCTTACGCCTTACTTCGTCCCGTTTCTGATTATCTCAAAACGGTTCTTTTACGTGACCAGTATCGTTTGTGGGAGAAGGTTGTTGTGTTCTCTTCTGAGATGTGTACCTGTAGTGGTCTACCAGTTGTGGCTTTAGTCTAACTAGTATAAGAAACGTCGGTTTCTACCTCTTCGAGATATGTCAGTTGTTTTTGTTCTGGTCCTCGATTGACACCGAGTGTAGTACTTGAGGAATAATGGTTTAAGTCTGAGTTTAACTTCTTTCATCCCTTTTGGCGATCTGGTAAGTCCATACTGGATTTAGTTTAGGGAATACTAATATGTCACCTTCACTCTTTATCTAAATTCCCGGATCTAGACTATCTATCTCACGTACTACTTGATACCTTACTCCAAACACTGTAACATGTCCTCTTTCCCTAGTTCTGGTAGGGGTACCTTTTCTTTACGTTTTTTCGTTTTACCGACAGACCCCTCCGGAATGTTTATCGACATTTTTCTTCTCTTCACTTTTCGTTTCCTCTTTTCCTTTCTATATTCGTAGACTTACGTCTCAAGGTTTCTTCTCGTTCTTCTCTATTCTTTCGGAAGAAGTCGCTAGTTACGTTTCTTTATCTCCTTTTCTTGTCTTACCCTTTCTGATCTCTAGAGAAGTTCTTTTAATCTCTATGGTTCCCTTGTAAAGTACGTTTCTACCTGAGCTATTTCCTGTCTTTACCATATCTGGATTGTCTTCGCCCTTTATAATTCTTCTCCACCGTTCTTATGTTCCTTCTTGACATGTTTTTTCTAGAAGTGCTGGGCCTATTAGTGCTACCACACTAGTGATTAGATCTCGGTCTGTAGAACCTTACACTTCAGTTCACCCAGAATCTTTCGTAGTGATACTTGTTTCGATCACCTCCACTACCTTAAGGTCAACTCGATAAAGTTTAGGACTTTCTACTACGACACTTTCACGACGTGAGTTATACGGTCGTTTAAACCTTTTGAGTCGTCACCGGTGTCCTGACCTTTTCAGGCAAAAACAAGGTTAGGGTATCTTTCCGTTACGGTTTCTTACGAGTTTGATGACGTGTTAACGTGAGTAGAGTGTACGATCATTTCATTACGAGTTTTAAGAGGTTCGGTCCGAAGTCGTTATACACTTGAAGGACTACAAGTTCGACTAAAATCTTCTCCGTCTCCTTGGTCTCTAGTTTAACGAGATAGACGAAATAACTGATACGGTTTCGGAAACTGACACACCTAGTGTTATTTGACACCTTTTAAGACTCTCTACCCTTGTGGTCTGGTGGACTGGACGGAGAACTCTCTAGATATACTTCCAGTCCTTCGTTGTCAATCTTGACCTGTACCTTTTTATCTGACCAAGGTTTATCCTTTTCCTCATGCAGTTCCGACATATAACAGTGGGACGAATAAATTGAAGATACGTCTCATGTAGTACTCTTTGCGACCTGACCTTCTTTGTGTTCGACCTTAGTTCTAACGGTCCTCTTTA
>SJYO01038430.1:90707-239154 GCA_006410555.1 Capra ibex
TTTTTCGGAGAACTACTTTCACTTTCTCCTCTCACTTTTTCAACCGAATTTCGAGTTGTAAGTCTTTTACTTCTAGTACCGTAGACCAGGGTAGTGAAGTACCTTTTATCTACCCCTTTGTCTCCTTTGTCACAGTCTGAAATATAAAAACCCGAGGTTTTAGTGACGTCTACCACTGACATCGGTACTTTAATTTTCTACGAATGAGGAACCTTCTTTTCAATACTGGTTGGATCTATCGTATAAGTTTTCGTCTCTGTAATGAAACGGTTGATTCCAGGTAGATCAGTTCCGATACCAAAAGGGTCATCAGTACATACCGACACTCCCAACCTGACACTTCTTCCGACTCACGGTTTCTTAACTACGAAAACTTGACACCACAACCTCTTCTGAGAACTCCCAAGGAACCTGACGTTCCTCTAGGTTGGTCAGGTAAGACTCCCTCTAGTCAGGACCCTAAAGAAACCTTCCTTACTACGATTTCGACTTTGAGGTCATGAAACCGGTGGAGTACGTTTCTCAACTGAGTGACTTTTTCTGAAACTACGACCCTCCCTAACCCCCGTCCTCCTCTTCCCCTGATGTCTCCTACTCTACCGACCTACCGTAGTGACTGAGCTACTTACACTTAGACTCACTTGAGGCCTTCGACCACTACCTGTCCCTCCGGACCACACGACGCTAAGTACCCCAACGTTTCTCAGCCTGTGCTGACTCTCTGACTTGACTTGACTTGACTCGTTGAAGGGAACTCCGGGAATTTCTCTTCATCTCTGCTTCCTAACCTAGTTTCTCACTGAAATTCATTCTATCTACATGGTAGTCAGGTCGTCCACTGGTCCCGAGTCTATAAACCCCCCTAGGAAACATTGTGGGAGGGGAGAGGGATGAGAATAGGTAACTTCTTCTTATAAATAGAACCAGAACGAGAGAGTTTCGGTAAGGTAGTCATCTCACCGAATAGTCAGAAACCGAATAAAGAGGGAATGAATCAAAGTCCCTATTCCTTAGATAGTAATCAAATTACGTGTATTAGTGTCTGTCTTCAAATCCTTTATAAGAGATGGAATGCATTGAGTCTCTAGGTAGACCCTTCCCGGGAGAATTCATAAGGTGAGTAGTGTACTCGTTACGAGTTATTTACGAACAAAGTAGAGGTCTGATGACCTGAAAGGACCACCAAGTCTGTCATTTCACAAACGGATGTTACGTCCTCTGGGTCCAAACTAGGGACCCAACCTTTCTAGGGGACCTCTTCCTTTACCGTTGGGTGAGGTCATGACAACGGACCTCTTTAGGTACCTACCTCCTCGGACCACCCGATGTCAGGTACTCCGGTGTTTTTCAGCCTGTGCTGACTCTCTGAAGTGAAAGTGAAATTACCGGTTCTAAGTAAGGTCTCTGACCTCAACAGGAATTAATACGTCTATTATAATCTATTTATCATCTCTCTAGTATAGATATCTCTAACTCTTTACCGATCTCGGAGAACGACTTACCTTCTTTCTTTTCTATTAATGATCTTTACGACGTATGAAGAGTAGAGAGACTGGAAAAGACTTTACAACCTCGTACATTGACGTGTTTTATAAGTATCTCGTAATAAATATTTTCACTTTTTAAGTCCTTGTTGTCCTTACAGATTTCGACCCCCTTAGTAATCGTCTGTTGATAATACTTCAGAAATATTACTACTGAGACGTTTTAGACGTACGGATAGATTTCTGTCATTTCTTTATACTTCTTTATTTTTATCAAAGACTCTACCCTATGAACTCGGATTCTCACTTTAAATTTAATCAAAGAAAAAATACTGTAAGATTCGACAAAGACAATATTTATGACTTCTAAATCGGAAATAGAGAGAGGGTGTGAACGTGTTTAGAAAACTTTCTATCTGTCGGTCTTTTAGAATTGAGGTTTTGTCGTCTTGTCTTTCGTGTTCGTCCAACAAATCCGAAAAAACTCCAAACAGACGTAGGAGACTTGACACCCATCTTACCATAAAAAAAGACTGAAGAAAGAAAGAAAGGAGTCAAAGTGAGAATCATCTTTCATTTTAATAATAAATTACCAAGATGGTGTATTTCTCTTTATGATAGTAACAAAAATGGGTCTTCAGACGATCGAACCAGTCAACTGTCCTCTTTAAGGAGTCCACTGAACCTTACCTGTGACCTAGGAACCAAGAGGGGGAAGAGAGAGAGGGGGTCCGTGGTCGCAAGAGAAGAAAGTCGATGTCTCTACAAGACCGGTAAGAACCGGGAAATGAGAAGGTATATGTAAAATCTTCGTAAAATAGTACAAGGTACGTTTGAGACAACTCTATAAATAACCTCAGTGTTATTTAAACGTCTAGTTAAACTCTTCTTGTCTAAAGAAATATTATAAGAGACTTCCCCAAAACTTCTAGAAAGTCATATAAATGAGAATCTCTGAAATAAAAGAGACTTTTTTTGCATAAAATCTTTTAAATATAAAATATCAACAAACGACGACCATATATCTTTAAGTTCACTGACCATTAGAATATAAATATTGATCGATATTATTAAAGATTGTTAAACATACATATAGGTAAACTCAAACAACAAAAGTTAGTTACCATAAAAAGAGAGAAGACAAGGTCAGAAACATGGAGTTACAGGAAAAAAGAAACGACATAAGTGACCTTAGAGGTTATGGTATAACTTATTTTAACAACTATCACCTAAAAGAATATATAAAAAATAACTAAAGTCTCCTTGTAAAGGTCTCAAAGGGGTAAAACCTACTCTAAACAGATCCATAAAAATATTTCGTACATCAGAAATAATCTAACTCCTAAAAGAGAATTTCTTTAATAAATAAACCCACATGACCCAGAATCAACGCCGTACACTCTAGAAATCAACGTCGTACACCCTAGATCAAGGGACTGACCCTTAGCTTGGGTCCGGGGGACGTAACCCTCACACCTCAGTACTGGTGACCTGGTGGTCCCTTCAGGGTTCCTAAAAGAGAGGAAATAAGAGTAGAGGACATAAATAGTACTGACTCTTACCCCAAATAGTCTTTCTCTAAAAAATACATAGTTAACTGCACCATAAAAAAAAGTAAAATTAATCAATTATACTAATAAATATAAACATCTAAAAGATGATAATTTGATCCAACCGTATGTACTCAATTTAAGTAGACTCGTTACAACACTAACGAAGAATGTGTGAGAATGTAATCTAAACGATTATAATTTTTTTAAAAGTAGACATAAGTGTTTACCTTCTCCCAATATTAACGGGTGAGAACTTCACAGAAACAACTAACCACACGGTACGGATAAGTAGGTAAGAGGAAACCCACAGACAAATGAAGGTCTCGAAACGACGACATTCGTAAGAACATTGGACATACATACACACGACTGTGAGTGAACACAGGTTAAGGGACACTGGGAAACTTGATATCGGACGGTCCGAGAAGACAGGTACCCTAAGAGGTCCGTTCTCATGACCTCACCCAACGACAAAGGAAGAGGTATAAGAACATAGACTTAGGACCGTTGATGGCTCCTTATACTAACGAAACAGAATTCCATGTTCTTGTAAGGTAAACTACTTGATTTCCATTATAAAACTGTAAAAGATAACTAACGAAAATACAAACGGTAGTCAAAAGAATTATACGGTCTCTGGTGAACAATGAAAAATTTTTAATAATCAGAAATGAAAAATCTTGTCAAAGTTAAATGTCTTTTTAACTAGTCTATTATGTCTTTTAAGAGTATATATGAGACGTGTTTTAAAGAGGATAATTCTAATCATGTCATGTACAAATATTAATTACGTAGTTACAGTTATATAATAATAATGGACTTCAGGTATTAAATAAGTCTAAAGAAATTAAAAAAGGGATTACTGAAGGGTCAGTCTAGGTCCTACAGTGTTATGTAAACCAACAACACAGAGGAGTCTTAGGGTGACCGATACTGTGAAAGAGTCTGACGGGCACAAAAATTGACGGAACTATCAAAACTTCTCATGACCAGTCGATACAACGTCCTACAGGGACAGGAGGAGACAGAGACCGTTAAAAGAAACGAGACTCTTATGAAATAGACCATAATAATATCACTAAAGACGAACGAAAACTACTTATAAACACATAGAAAAAGACAGAAAAATGAAAGTTAAACAGACATAACAATACACTCCTATGTCACTCTTCCATCTCAAGTTCGGCCTTTCTCCTGAGGGTAATCCTTGCCTTGACTGAACGTGGAACTAGAACTTGAAGGGTCGAAGATCGTGAACCTCTTTATTCAAAGCCAACAAATTCGGTGGGTCAGATACCACAAAACAATACTTTGGGATTCATCTGATTGTATCATACTTATCACTAAAAGATAAATTTGGATCTTTTAAATTCATAACACAATACTCTAAGACCTAGAGTAAATTTAGAGGACAAATCGACCCAATTCACACACACACACACACACACACGTACACACACACACACACTGTGACAACATCGTTCTTATCCCCTTACCATGGTAGGGTAATGAAGGTCCATCCCTATCTTTACCTTCAAGGGGTAGGTCAGAGATAACTGTGTACTCCAACCCCCGAGGAGTAATGATGTTCCACCCTCACCTGGGTGGATACCCTCACTGGGGTATAGTGTCACCCCCTCCGTCGGAATGATGGAGGGTCGTTCTACTTTTAGGGACGAGGGGTGAGTCAGAAGAAACTATAATGGGACCGTCCTTCCTAACCCTATGGAGTGATGTTCACTCTCATCTTTAGATGTGACGAGTGGTCGGAAACGGCTGTACCCACCACCACCCTCCAGTGTCACAGAAGAAACCACAAACCGATCCACATTGACAATACCATTTTGTTCAAAATAGAAAGATGCGACAAGGAAAGGACCAAGGAACTTATCTTTCTGACCTGAAAACAACCCTAACAGAAAAACAGACACAGACGACCGTAAAGATTTAACGACCTGAGAAGTCGAGGATCAGACTTTATACATTCCGTTTTTCTTTTACATACCTTGAGAAGCACGGTAAGGAATCCAGGGTTTCAGGGATAGACCAGACTGAAGAAGGAAGGGAGAAAGTTTCAGAATACAAACGAAATATATATTGAAGATCCCCAAAATCAACGTCAATTGTCTTTCTGATCCCCTTTCATGTGGAATGAGGTTTAAGGACCTTCACATTAAGGGTATATAACTTTAAAATTAAAGTTAATAAAATTCGGAGATAAAGATCTTTCAGATAAAAAAAGAATAAGTACATACGAAATATTAAGAAATATCAAAGAATAAAGGATATGTATCAAATTTTCTGAAAGACGACAAATTCAAATATCTTATACCATAATATATTTGAGACTATTAAAATGAAACCCTTAAAGAATACGTAGATAAAGACGACAGTAAAGACGTCCGAGAACAGGTACCATGGAATAAAAACACACACTTTCATTTTCTTTCACTTCAGCGAGTCAGTACAGGTTGAGGAACGCTAGGACACCTGACATCGGTCGGTCCGAGGAGACAGGTACCCTAAGAGGTCCGTTCTTATGACCTCACCCAACGGTAAAGGAAGAGTCAATTAATAAAAAGTGACACTCAGTTAACAAAAGGAAACTTAACATACAATTTGAAATCATTCTAAAAGATGACTTTATATTCATATTGATTGTAGTCATTTCACGTGTTTAGAATTCGAGTGACTTAAGAATGAATACACACGTACGCACCTTGATAGTGGGTCCAGCTCTATATCTTATAAAGATCGTAGGGGTTTCTAAGGAAGGTGGAGAAGGGTTAGTCATGGATGGGGATGTCATTGGTCAAAAGACTAGGGGTATTGGTATGAAAGTAAAACGGTCAAAAACTTACAGTATATGTACCCTAGTATATTATACTGGAAAAATATACTGACCGAATAAAATGAAGTGTAGTACAGAAACTCTAAGTAGGGACAAAAAACACATAGTCATCAACTAATCAAGAGGGCTAACAAATTACAGAGGATATAAATATATGTATATAAAAATTTTTATAAAATATACTAAGGAAACAGTCTATATTCATAACGTTTATAAACGAGGGTTACATATTGAACGGAAAAATGAGAGAATTACCATTGAAAACTACTTGGTTTCAATAATTAAAATTACTTTAGGTTACACAGTGAAAAAAATTTTTTCTTTCGAAAAGGTAGATATAAAAGGAGATCTTTAGAATGACGAAACAAGATTTTAGGTGTAAATTCAGACACTAAAGAGGATTTAATTAAAAACTTACAACACTTCTTTTTCAGTTTCAAGTAAAAAAAGCTGAACCAAAAAGTTATTTGGCTAAATAAATGTTCTGGAAACCATTTAAACTCATCTCGGCAACAGTATTTGGGGTGTGTATTTATATACACACTCAGATAAAGATCTGAAAGATAAGTTAAGAAAACCAACTAAACAAGACAAAAACAACAACGACAAAAAGGGTCTCCTCGTTATTTTTCGACATATTTCCTTCTTACTTATTTCAGAAGGGTGGAGGGGGAGGCTCCATTGGTGGTGCAGTAATGAGACCCTCCGTAAATAGAAGGAAAGTACGAGAATGTTTGTATGTACGAGTACGTGTCACACGTCAATGTTTGAAAATTAGTGTGTTCCTGTGCAAATGAACGTTTCACTTGTCTCATCTTAGATTTACAAATACATGGTTTGTTATTATCGTCATTACCATTACAGTCCATCCATCTTGTCCCTTTTCCTCAGGTTTTACCGCCACCGATGTTCAGTTTCTTCCCTTTTCGGTCACTTTTACTTTGTTTTCTTCCAGGCTCCTGGTCTCACTCCTGGAGTCCATTTTGTTTGTTGTGAGGACCGACCGGGTTAAATGTATCCTGTCCGGGTCTCTCTCTATTTGTATATTTATCTCCTCGGTTTCGATCGAGACGGGCGTGAAGGGTGGGGGGGTAGGGGTGGGGGCGGGGGGCGGGTGGCGCGACCCCGCGAGAAGAGGAGCACAGAAATCTGACTGCACGGGAGTGAGGAACTTCTACCTAAAAGGACGATAGAAGATTTATTTTATCTCGACATTGTGACTCGACATTGTGACTAAACAGATTCTCGATATTGTGCCAGGTAAGCTCTGGACTCTCGACATTGTGTCAGATAGGCTCTGGACTCTCGACACTGTGCCGCTCCCCCGAAAGTACAGGTAGTGAGGTTTAGAAACAACACTGCTCTGTTTCTTAGCTCCTTGTATGTGAGGGCACTGTCATTATTGATTATCGTGAACGGTACGCGGTCCACGAGAAGATTCACAAACTGTAAACAATTAGGGATATTGTTGGAATTTCCTCTCTGTGTTTGAAAATGAGGGTGAAATGTCTTCTACTTTGTCTCCGTGTCCCTTCCACCTTGAACAGGTCGCGGTGTGTCAGTCATGTATCACCTCGATCTTAAGCTTGGGTTCAAGAGACCAAGGCCTCAGGTACGATCATTGGTTTTTACCAATCTTGTACAATAAAATGGAGACACTCAATGATGGAATAAATAGGGAACCAGTGATGGTAGACAAAAGGACTATAATCCCGGTTCAAGAAAAGTCGGAGGTCAGGAAAAGTCAGGTTAGCTGTTAAAGAGGTATGAGCGACGAGCTAATTAACGATAAGTCAGAAATTGACAGTCGGGTTTACAGGGAAGGGGTCCTTCGGAAGGGATTGAAGGATGTACTCCGACCGAAGGAGATGTTTCTAAAGTGTTGAAGGTCAGAATGCGAAGAGGAGAAGTCGTGAGTCGTACATGAATCACTGAAGACCTTATTCAAAAAATTCGTCGACAGAAGGAACGGTAGGGAGAAGGGGAGATAACCTTCGGGCAGAACAACTGGAAGTCCACGGGTCTTGTTGAGGACTGGGTGTCATCCACACACACTCTGAACAGTACATCGTCTGGGTGTCTCGTCTGTCCAGTCCTCCGCCGTGTCGGACCTCTGGGGAGACAGACACCTAAGCTTACACCTACGTTGTTTCCACGATCTTAGTATGTCTATCGGGGTTCAATGTTATAACTAAGTCGTCCGACATGTTTCAACCTGATACTGAGAGTGTAAGACTCTAGACGAAAGAGAGGATACTGCAACCCAACTATTATAATCGAATGTGTATGTTCTCACGGGCTGTGTATCATCCATGAGTTATCTACTCAATGAACTCACAAAACCCTTCTTAATTTTCAATTAAAAATGAAAAAACATGGAGACAAAAGATTGGATATTGTACTTTAGATATTGTACTCTAGAGTAGATAGACGACCTTAATAACACTCTTAAGTTCTTCTATTAAGTACGTGACGTGTCTTGGGTCACAGACCGTATCTCGTTTACGAGTTATTACCAATTGATACTAATAATACTATTAATTTCTTCCGACTTGAAACCACGATCTCTTAGAACTCTCAGGAAACCTGTCGTTCCTCTAGTTTGGTCAGTTAGGATATTCTTTAGTTGGGACTTGATAAGTGACCTTCCTGACTACGACTTCGACTTCGAGGTTAAGAAACCTGTGGACTACGTTTCTCTGCTGAGTAACCTTTTCTGGTACTACGACCCTTTCTGACTCCCATCCTCCTTTTCTCTCACTGACTCCTACTCTACCAACCTATCGTAGTGACTGAATTGCCTGTATTCAAACTCGTCTGAGACCCTCTACCACTTCCTGTCCCTTCGGACCACACGACGTCAAGTACCCCAGTGTTTCTCAGCCTATGCTGACTCACTGACTTACTGTTCTTTACTAATAATGACGGTACTCATTTCGTGGAAGACGTCATATATAGATCACGTATAAGGATCTATCTACGACAGATCACAAAGACTGAACCGGACCCGGTCCAAGACGGGTCAAAGAGGATCTAGTCAGGACCGGGAGCCACGAGAGGATTTAAGGTCTCAACCGTGAAGAAACTGGGGTGGGGGACCAGTGGTAGTCGATGACATCGAAGTCGGAACCTAGAAGGGGATGAGGTCCCAATAGGAAGGACCAAGGTAGATTCGGAATTTTTGTGGAGACACGTAAAGGAACCCTCTGGTCCTTGTGACTTTTGTCTCGTCTTCTTTATCTAAACCCTCCATTAAGGTCTTCCATTCAGGTTGTTCTGAAATACTGGTTAATCTACAGGTCACCCCCTCCCTTTACTTTACAGGTGGACTTTCACTTCAGTGAGTCAACACAGGCTGAGAAACGCTGGGGTACCTGACATCGGGTGGTCAGAGGAGACAGGTACCCTAAGAGGTCCGTTCTCATGACCTCACCCAACGGTAAAGGAAGAGGTCTACCGGTCTACAGGTCACCCCTTCCCTTTACAGGTGGATGATTCTGTTACTAAGAGTCGATCCCACTAAAGGGGGTTGTCTTCTGTAGACCGTTACAGACCTCTGTAAAAACCGACAAGTGATGAACCATCTCCCCCACAGTGACGAAGATCACTCATCTCTCGTCCCTACGACGATTTAAGTCACGGGTTCTGTCGGGGGACTGTTATTTTCTTAATAGATTCGGATTCACAGTCATCTTTATGCGATCAGATCCTACTAAGAGTCCCAGGATGGTCCCGTAAGTCCCGTAGTTCTTTTCGACTCTTTTTGGACGGTGTACTCTAGAGTCATGACACATTTTAAGTTCCGAGTCGATTCAGACTCCTTTTGGGTTGGGTCCTGGATTGTGTCGGACATGCTAAAAGATTTTAGTGTCTTCCCCTTTGTAATATTATCTAGTAAATAAAGAAGTTGAATGTGATAAACACTAGGGTTGTATATAGGAATTACGACCAGGATTGTCATATATGTCAATAATTAGTGTAGTTTCCTGAATTTGTGTCTTATATGTAGTCTAATCGATCTGTAAGAGTTTCCTAATATATTAGAAGATCAAGTTAATCCTCTAAACTTAAAGATACACCTATTGTTTTCGTCATTGATTCTTGATTCCTTTTCTAATACGAAAAGTACGAAGGATTATGAACGGTATTGTTTCCTTCATCAGTCGGGGGGTGGACAACAAAAATATAGACAAGAGGTGACTTCTTTCCCATTTTGGTCCTTCGTCCACTCCTGAAGACGAGTCGTCCTTCGTCGTCCTGGTCCTGTGGTCCTTTCTTTCCCCCTCTTTACGAAGTCTTACAGTCGGAGAGTTCTAGAAAGGTCGGTGTGTGTAGTCACTTTTTAGGTTCGTCTCCCCGAGAAGCCAGGTGAAGAGGACTGAGTGTCGACCTTAGGGGAAAGTGGATTGTCTTTAAAGACTCTGTGGGTCTTTCTAGGGTCCCTGTAACCGGAAAACAAGAGAACTAACCTTTAAGTTTGGGTTCTTTCAGAGTCACAACACGACAATTCAGACTACCCACTGAATTAGGGAAGGTGAAGATCGAGAGTCACACAGTCCGACGTTCAGGAGTAGAGGTTCGGACCCACGAGGAACCCTGGGACCCACGACGAGGGACACTCTCTCGGGAAAAGACTACACAGGACCTCGTGGAGACTATAACACCCCCGGGGGACGTGAACAGAGAGAAATAGGAATTGCCATAGAGACTAAGACTGGAGAACCTTTAAGATAATAAACGTTGTTTAAGAAAGAGACGGGTTATCCTGAAACACTTCATAAACAATATGAGTGTACAACAAAAAGACTGAGAGCAACTTTAGACCGAATAAATGGTCACAGACCACCATTAATAAACTAGATTGGTTGACCCATCGTAGAAAAAGACGGCGGAATAAATAGTCCAGAGACGATTCTAAACTACACTTAAAATTTTCGAACATTTTTGAGGAACGTTTCCGAGTTTCGAGGGACCTGAGTGAGGCGTTCAAAGACAAAAGACAAAAATCTTACGAAGATAAAAGATTTCTTCAAAGTCTCATATGAAGATATCTTTATAGGATCTCAGATTAGTCTTGAATTTTAAGAGGTGAACACTTCAGAGTCCCAGGTCATTTGACCAAAGACTGGTATGGGGAATCAGACAGGTAGAAAGTAAAAGAAGGAGGATCATGTGAAACAACTGGATTTTGTCTGACGGTCTATTAAGAGATCGTTTCCACCTAAATAAATCCTACTCGTTTCTTCTCGTTAAACCACACACGTTGGTACCGTTCGGTGAACGTTCAGGACGTCCTGGTTCCTTCTTGAGAAAATATCTCTGTTTTTTCCGTCAACCCTACGGATATCTTTTGTTTATCAGGTGCCGAAAAACAACCAACTCAGGAATGGTCCTTTCTTCTGTCCAGAAAGAGGAAGGACACCCGGAGACGGTGACAGTGTCACACACTTTCTGGGGAAATACCGGAGGGAGAGTACGAGTAAGAGTCAGTAAGTCGGTACAGGTTGAAAAACAGTAGGATACAAGACATCAGACGGTCCGATGAGACAGGTACCCTAAAAGGTCCGTACTTATTACCTCACCCAACGGTAAAGGAGGAGGTCCCCTAGAAGGACTGGGTCCCTAGTTTGGGTGTAGAGGACACTGAGGTATGTAACCATCTGCCTAAGAATTGGTGACTCGGTGGACCCTTCGGTACGATACCGGAGGGTTGAGATTAACTTAAAGACAAACTAAAAAGTATTGGAGAACCTCTTGTGGTCAAGGGGTTAGAGGGATCTAGAGGTGTCGATGACGGAGTCAAGTAGGTGGACCTACAAAAGGGTCTAATGATACTGTCGGTGTGGTGAGACAGACCTGGTCGAGAAGGTTGAGGGGACTGGGAAAGGAAACGACGTGTAAGGTCAAAACAGGTACTGAGGACGGGTCGTACAGAAAGACTGGGAGACGTGTCGTCTTTCCAACCCTCGAACCGACCTGATCTTTGACAGAGTCGACGAGAGATAAGACCCTATGGTCGGGTGAGAAAGAAGACGTCTACCAGCCACCGGGGTAACAAGAGACGAAACCACCGAAACTATCGTCTCGTGGGGAAGAAGATAAAGTAGTACCAGGGCGACGAGGGTGGACCTTGTGTCGATGACCTCTTTGTCAATTTTAACAACAGTAAAAATTTTTTAAAGTTCCAATTATAAATTTTAAAAAAAGTTCAGTTACACATCTTTTTTATACCTCGAAACACATTCGAACGTGAGATATTAGTGTAGAGTACTCGATTATAAAATTACTGTGGAGGACCCATTATTAATCGAGTCGAGGAATGAACAGTAGACGTTTCATGTCAGTGACAAGGTTCGAGTGGTCTGAGACAAAAGAGGAGAAAACAAGGGGTCATTGAATCTATAATTATCACGAGTAAACCTTTTACGAAGAAGGTGGGTACGATTTTCAAGTGGGAACATGTCTTAAAGGATTCAGAATAATCCACATGAAACCAACGTTCTCGTCTGAATTCATGTCATTGTTTTTTAACAGATTAAAAAGTAATTTATGTAACCTAAGTCGGTCTTCTTAGACCGATTAACCTCATAAAACCATTTATCGAAAATAAAAGAAGAATTCTCGGATCTTATATCTAGGTATGAGACAACCAAAGAAAAATAAAAAAATTTAAAGTAAAATAAAAACCGGTATGGCGTGTCGTACACCCTAGAATCAAGGGACTGATTCCTAACTTGGGTACAGGGGACGTAACTTTCACGTCTCACAATCGGTGACCTGGTGTTCCCTTCAAGGGAGAAAAACAAAATCTTCATAAACATTTTGTTCCCCCTTACCTCTCAATCGGTCGAGACCGAATAGGTATGTAACTCGAAATGACTGTCAGAAAAGTCAGAAAATGACTGTAAAGAGTCACTAAAATTACAAACTTACAACTCTCTTAAGACATCCGAGTAGATTTACAGTTTAAAACTATTCCAATACGAGACAGGGTTCTCGGGATATTACGGACTTAGTCACTACGACGTCGCCCGTGGTAATGAGATCCCCAGTTGACTTCCTGTTCTCCCTTTTATCGACCATAATAGATTCGAAGTTTCTTCTGACCGAGTATCTCTTGGTTTTAACGTCTAATAATATTTTTGAAGGAGAGACATGAGACGAGAAGATGAGAGGATGACTCGTCTGTCTGACTCCGGTTCCGAGGTAAACAGTGTACTGAAAGTATTCGAAAGTAAGAATGGTCATCCGGTTCCACCGTAAAACATAGGGTCACCAATCGCAGTTAAGTCTTAGTCGTAGATTCCATAGACGACGACGACGACGATTCAGCGAAATCAGCACAGGCTGAGACACGCTGGGGTATCTGCCCGTCGGGTGATCCGAGGAGACAGATCGAGGGTTTTCAAACCCCGTAAAAGGAAGGGTTACACACCAATAAAATCATTAACCGACGTCCAGAAAGACACCCCTCCG
Source organism: Capra ibex (assembly GCA_006410555.1). Classification (NCBI taxonomy): domain Eukaryota; kingdom Metazoa; phylum Chordata; class Mammalia; order Artiodactyla; family Bovidae; genus Capra; species Capra ibex. The sequence continues at coordinate 104,072 of SJYO01038430.1, forward strand.
AATCTCTTCAAATATTACATGTGAATACCGGTATAACGTCCCAGGAAGGAATTTCCCTGGGTCGGAAGGGAAGTCAGTTCCCGGAGATCCGGACAGGTGTCGAAAAGATGGGGACATCAGATAATACCATTAAGTGGATGGAACTGACACTTCATTTCTCGGTAGTGGACCGGAGGTGGTCAGGTCTTAGGACAATCAGAGTCACTTTGCCCTTTCGGGCCAAGATTCCACTCTAGAGGGTGATGGCGAAACCGTTACGAAAAGTGACCACGAAGCGTATAGAATATGACACCCTTTACATCGTAGGAGACCGGGAAGGGTCCCATACCTATCCCACCGACCCCTTTGATTGACCTGTAAATCCAGGTGAGGTTCTAAGAATAGAGGGACTTTAAAACCGGGAAGTTGTGGAATAATAGACATCCGGTGGTGACTCAGGTTCGAAGTTATTTGATCGGTTGGTTCGACAATTTCGATTGACACCCATGAGTTCAATTTAAGACAACGAACTTAGGTATATTGATGTGGGAATAACAATTAAACTACGGATAAGTTTGAATGTAAAGTAGGAGAAGTCAGATTACATGAATCTTAGATGAAGGAGGTACTATAGGTCGAAATTACTTTGTCAGAGATGTGTAAGACTGGATGTATGTCCGATCGGTGTTTTTCTTTATTTAAAATCTTGAAAGTTTTATTGTATCTCATATAATCCTAAAACTTTTTTTGATTTGAGGACAACCTGTCCTGTGAAGAGAAAGTCGAGTGCAGATAGTTAGGAACATCTTATAGGAAGGTAAAGAGTGTTAGTTTTTAACGTGCCAATATAACTTCTCGGAATAGGAGAATTTATACCTTTATTCCTGTTATTTCTGGGAGGTCTTCTCAATCACGAAACTTTGTTGTGTATTAGGTTCGTCTTTGTATTTTTTAGTAACATTCGTCATCATGGGTCCGATCATCCTGAACTGAGACGAATATATTGACCAAGGATTGGATATAATCTCTCGTCTAGTGAAACTTTTAGACTATTTTCGATACTTAGGAGAGATCTCTTTCACATATATCTATGTTTTATGTGTAAGTTATAAGTCCACGAGCTCAGGGATCAATAGGACAAGTACTTGGGTATCAATTCTTGGGTATGGAAGGACCTGACCTTTCATAATTTTTGTAGATTATTATCTTTCACAGGTAGTCTTCTAAAAAACCCTGAAGGGATCATCAGGTCACCAATTCTGAGACCTGAGGGTTACGTCCCCCGGACCTAAGTTAGGGACCAGTACCTGATCTAGGGTATACAACGTTTCGTCTGGGTCACATCGGTCTATTTATTTATGTAATTTTTTTTTTTTTCTTCTAAACAACCAATCTGTACTCATATCTTTTTCCTTCGAGTATTCTATGTGTGATAGTCACAGGAAAGTTCATAGTAGTTACCCTCTCTCCTGAGACCAATTTTTTAGGTAGTTTACAAGAGTAGGACTCTCGTCCTGACCTCTCAGTAGGATTGAATTAGACTTCGGTAATTGGTGAGTTTACTAGTTTAAGGTAAACAAGACCAGAGTACGTGTGATCTGTTTAAAGACAAATAGTAAACTGGGGAACCCATCGGACGGATACCCAGTTTTCCCGAAACTGGTTTCTTATACTTGTCTTTCTCAGGGTCACACTTAATTGTTTAACCATAAGGCAACAAAGGATATTATCCGTAAGAGACGCTCAAACCAATTAATTTCAGGTGTACATTTTCTATTAAGATCCAAAGACTTGAACGTATCGTCTCCCTTTATGGAGATGCTTTCTAATGAGGACTAAAGATTCAGACGTTCCGTCTCTCTTACATTATCTAAACAGTTCAAAGATTAAATTTAGAGAGTTTCCACAACAGAATCCTGTTTCTTAGACGGTCTCAGTGACTCAAATAATTAAAATAGGACCCGGATTTATTCTTCTCATTCTACATCTTAAAACTCTGATAAGATGTCTTGTTTCCCTAAATCCGATAAATATAATGGAAGTCCTTAATATCCGTGGTCAATGTCAGTACGTCAAAGGGTACTGTTGGTTAATAATACGTCATGAAACTCTAAGTTTCAAAGGATGGTCTCCTTTATTATTTAAAAACTTCTAGGTACAAAATTCCTCTGAAAAGTCTATTGGAATGTTTCAACGAGAAATTTTTTCGATATTTTATAACTTGTCCTACCTATGTTTATTTTTAGAAGAGTACTTTCTATATCAGAACACTGATAAGAGTCGGAAGTAGAAAGAGATTGTTCCAGAACTCTTACCGAAGTACCGAGACTTAAGGTAGAGAATGTCGAATTATTGTAAAAGAGAAGTCTGAAAGAGAAATGACCGTTGTTCGTCTATTCTGTTGATAGAGACTGAGGTCCGTTCTAAAATAATCGGTCTTCAGTCACCTTTTACGTTCTATACATCTTTAGATCCTTCAGGATCATGCAGTTTACACTTTTATTATTTAACATCCTTTTTATAAGTACATGGTGAGTCACATACTTACAAGAGGATTTAGTTCAGATTTTTGAGAGTCAGACCATAGATTCAGGAATTTGTGTAACGGGGGAACAGGGTGGGTATACAACAGAAAGAGAGTCTCGTTTGAGACAAGGTCGGTCGATTTGGACACAGAATGACACCTAAGGGAGACTTAGACTGACGTTCTGAGACTACATCCATCAAATAAATCTCCCTCTTCCCCGGTAGACGTCCCCTCAATCCCTTCACTGTGTCCTTCCGTCGGTCACTTCCCACACAATGATTCGGGGCGTGAAACTTCCGGTTGACCTCGCATTAAGGTGTCCTCTTAAGACCCTTTCCCATGTTTCGTATGGAGTCCTAGTAGAGTGACTCTCTATCCCCTGGATCCCATAAAAGGAGGTTTAACGTAGTCAGAAACCGGCTCCCGAACCTCACGATTAGAGGGGCCGTGTAGGTCGGACGACTCACACCCACTCGTTTTGTCGAAAGGCACCAAGACCTCGTTGGGGGTCCATGTCTCTACCACCCCAGACTCCCTCTGTGTCCGACCCGTGACTCTCACAGATGACATAAAACAGGGACGAGATATAATCAGACACGTGAGGTCCGAAGAGAGGTTTTTGGGTTGAAGGAAAGAAAGAAGTCTTAACAGACCTTTAGAAAGAGAGGGTTCTTCGAAAGAGACTCATTGGGTTCGGGTGAGAGTCTCACAGACGATTCCCATATACGGAACTTACTCACTCCTTCTGAGGATGAACCTCTTCACTTTGTTTCACGGGAGGTGGAGGGGTCGGGGACGCCCGTTCTCGAAACTGTTCACCTGTTTCAGACATTTCTTTTACCACGATGACGACTCCGTCGAGGATGTTCGTATGTGTCGAACCCCCCTTCAGTCCCCAACTTGACGCTTAATCCGAAGTTGGAAGTGAGTGGTTGAGTTGGTCCGTAACAATCCGTCACGTGTATGACCCGTTGTCATGACACCGTCGGGGCGGATGATACTAGCAAGGAGGGGAGATCTCAGTCGGTCTTGAATGTACATCATCTCGACAGGGGACCTCGAACTAGTCTATTAGTCACACATTTGAACCGTCGTCAAGGGGTTCATAGATAAACATAATTAACTACGTAAAACACTGATCTTCTTGTCTCTTTCATCCACCAGGTCTTAGTTTACCCCTTCTCTGTCTCCTTTTACAGAGATCCGAAGGGACCACGGAGTCACTATTTCCTATACCGACGTTACGTCCAGTGTACCCAAACTAGGGAGGTAGTCCTTCTAGGGGACCTCGCCCTTTACCGTTGAGTGAGATTATACGAACGGACCCTTTAGGGTACCCGTCTCCTCGGACTGACCGACATCAAGTAGCCCAACGTTTTCTCATCCTGTACTGAATCGCTGATTTGGTGGTGGTGGAGAAGGACTCTGGACGTTTATAAGAGGTGGTTCTGTGACCTTGTTCTAGGGACAGATTTGAACTGTACGGTTTACAGGTAAAGTAAAGTAGAAGTTTCCCTATATTCTCTTCCTCCGTTTTATAACTCTCCTTTGTGGGTGCTTAACAAGTGGGTAAGTCTCGTACACCACTTTGGACTTTACCCATCGTCAAGACTTACATCCATAGACGAGTGACTGATCCATGTTACCCTTTTCAAGTTACCTAAGAAAAAAAGAGAATTGACAAATTTCAATATTAAATGTTGTAATACTTTTAATTGACTTTTAAAGTAAATTTTAGGGAAATGTTTCTTTGATAAAATTATAGACCCGAAGGAAAAAGTAAAGAGGAGTACTTATACGTGAACGTTAAAAATGTCTCAGTAGTAAAATTGACGGTGTATTACAAGATCATGGAGATCATGGTCCAGAACAAAAAGTGATAGGACTCATTTAAAAATATTCGTAGGACAAATATCTACGAGTAGATATCAATCATTAGTAACCGGTAGAAGGTGTAGGGTCTCTGTATTTTCGGAAAGACCAAAGATCGAAGACGTCGGGAAGAGATTGTAGTCCGAGTGGGGTAGAAGTACAAATCGGAATGCGGTCCGTCATCTCACTCAGGACTGAAATCTACACACCATCAATTCGTGGATATCGAGTTATGAGTGACCATGTCTACAGTTACGAGTCCGTGGAAGAGACACGATCTACGGTCCGGTCCGAGTCCCTTAGTGTTTCTACACGCTCTCTCTAAGGATGAGAGTTAATAAAAGAGTAGGACTTCAGAGTCTCACGAGAAAATGTCTGGACGTGGGTAATACGACTTGAGTTATTATGACTCAGTAACCTTCACATCGTCTTCACAGACAAAGTATATCTAGACAAAAAAGGACGGTCGGTTATAAACATCATCAATCCTCAGACTCGAAATCTGTTAATCTCGGGGTCAAAACGGTAAGTGTTGGACCCACCGTGACTGGTTGAATTAGAAAGGTGTGAAACCAAAAGAGTAGACGTTTTACCTGTATTCTAGTACTAGTAGAAGTATTTCACCGACAACCTCAATTTGTGATTTTTCTCTGTGTATTGTGTAATGTGATTTTTATCTCAGAACGAGTATTATGGTAAGTCATTTGGGTACTGAACGTGTCCCAGTCTGTATCCCGATGGTGACTCTCTGTCGAAAGTTCAAGTTCCGAACGGGGTGAGGTGGGACCCGTGGTCCCTTCGACCTCCCTACCTCTCTCCGAGACGACGTCCCCAGTAAGAGTAACTGATCGAAATAGGTAGTTGTACTGGTCTCGTTGTCAATAAGACTCTGGTCAATCGTTGAACCGTGGGTTTGTCGGAAGGGAGATAGGAGGGGTCGTGGTTCCGTNGTGTCCCAGTCTGTATCCCGATGGTGACTCTCTGTCGAAAGTTCAAGTTCCGAACGGGGTGAGGTGGGACCCGTGGTCCCTTCGACCTCCCTACCTCTCTCCGAGACGACGTCCCCAGTAAGAGTAACTGATCGAAATAGGTAGTTGTACTGGTCTCGTTGTCAATGAGACTCTGGTCAATCGTTGAACCGTGGGTTTGTCGGAAGGGAGATAGGAGGGGTCGTGGTTCCGTCCTCGTCTCTTCGTCACACCTTTCTCCCTTCCCCCCTCTCTCTCTCCCTTCCTTTCTTCCTTCCTCTCCCTCCCTCCCTCCCTTTGTTCCACCCTACCTCCCTTCCTTCCTTCTTCGCTTTTCTCCCTGCCTCTCTTCCTTCCTTCCTTTCTTCCCTGTCTCCCTCCGGGTTGAAACCCGGACCAACCCCTCTCGTCTCGTAATCCACTTCCGGGTCCTTTCGGAGTGTCTCGTTTTAGAAGTATCACTCTTACTCTCCTTCGTGACCTCAGTAAATTAAGACTCAATTTACCGTTGGGTGAGGTCATGAGAACGGACCTTTTAAGGTACCTGCCTCCTCGGACCATCCGATGTCAGATATCCCATCGTTTCTCAACCTGTGTTGACTCGTTGAAGTGAAAAAAGAAAGCTTAAGAACCGTATGGTGTATGAACGACTCTCTTGGATCATTTAACGAATTGGAAAGACCAATTGGGTGTAAAGAGTGGAGAATCGGGGACGATGAGGTACGAGTCGGTGTGACTTGTACGACACGGAGTTTGTACACAACGTGTGTTCTTTTGATGACAGAGACGTCTAAACGTACATCGAAAGGGAAATGGATTCCATTGGACAAGAGGGTCGCGGGAGCCGGGTGGGATCGACGACGTCAGGGAAAGAAGACCGGTTAAGACCGAGAAGGACGTCTCGAGTCGAGGCTACAGTGAAGGGACTGGTGAGTCGGACGACACACGAGGGTCTCTGTGGCCTTAACAGAGACGACCTCGTACACGGTACGACGAGACTACAAAGGACAACTGACGTCCGAGGTAAGTCTCGAGGTATGGGACTACCGACAAAGTCATGGAACCCGGAGTGGTGACAAGTCATTCACTCCAACTTATAATAACTTTGACACAGTCGAAATTTCCCAACCAACCAACCCAGTTGAATGGGTTTTCCCATTCGTTAGTTGTTTATAAACAACTCTTCTTGTCTCACCCCCTCACTTCAACTTATCTTACCACAGAATCTCCCATTTTTAGACGGACGTTACACCCTCGGAACCTAAGCTGGGGACCCAACCCTTCTAGGGGACCTCTTCGTTTACCGTTGGGTCAGGTCATAAGAACGGACTCTTTAGGGTACCTGTCTCCTCTCCTCAGACCGGGTGATAATAGGTACCTCAACGTTTCTCAACCTGTACTGACTCGCTGATTGTGAAAGTAAAAGAAAGTGACTAATATAGATCGGTGTAATAGAAATTTCAGGTGTTCTACAGTCACAAAGATAGACTCTATTTCCTTACGTTATCAGACTCTACTTCCCGTAACAGTGACTACGGTCTTTAATTTCACTTATAACTATATGTCTATTATCTAACTAACTAAATTGACTTATCCGGTATATACGGGTACGGTGTTTTAAGTTTTACAGATACCACTTTTCTCAACCTGACACTTCTTTCGACTCGCGGTTTCTTAACTACGAAAAATTTGACACCACAACCTCTTCTAAGAACTCTCAGGAAACCTGACGTTCCTCTAGGTTGGTCAGGTAAGATTTCCTCTAGTCGGGACCCACAAGAAACCTTCCTTACTACGATTTCGACTTTGAGGTCATGAAACCGGTGGAGTACACTTCTCAACTGAGTAACCTTTTCTGAGACTACGACCCTCCCTAACCCCCGTCCTCCTCTTCCCCGGCTGTCTCCTACTCCACCGACCTACCGTAGTGACTGAGCTACCTACACTCAAACTCACTTGAGGCCCTCAACCACTACCTGTCCCTCCGGACCGCACGACGTCAAGTACCCCAGCGTTTCTCAGCCTGTACTGATTTGCTGACTTGACTTGACTTGACTTGACTATTACTTTTCATTTAAGAGGGAGGGAGGAACGAAGGAAAGGATTCGTGGTGGACGCGGGGGGGCGGGGGTCGGTAAAACAGATGGAGTTCCCGTTGAAAAATAATAGGAAGGTCTCTATAGGGTTCATATATTATTATGTTTACAAAAAACAAAAGGTTTATTGTAGTCACTAGCATATGTTCACAAGACACGGAACTAAAAAGAGACGAATTTTAGTGAGTCTCATAAGTATAATTTTCTCTATTCTAATGGGATAATCCTTTATTATAAAAATCGACAAGGATTGTCTACCGTGGGATGAGGTCATGAGAACGGACCTTTTAGGGTACCTGCCTCCTCGGACCATCCGACGTCAGGTACCCCAGCACTTCTCAGCCTACGTTGACTTGCTGAAGGGAAAGTGAAATGTGAAAGTATGTAACTTCTTCCTTTACCGTTGGGTGAGGTCACAAGAACGGACCTCTTAGGGTCCCTGCCCCCTCGGACCACCCGACGGCAGATACCCCAGTGTGTCTCAGCCTGTGCTGACTTCACTGAATCGTCGTCGTCATTGTATAAATGACATTTTATATATAAACGGATAGACTATCTACTTGATATGGAGTAATGTCAAATTTTTTTGGCAAATGAGCTGATGTTCTTACAAATGACTGTAGATCATTTGACGTATATTTAACACAACTGGACAAGTCGTACACTTTGGTAGTGGTGCTGGTTCTATTATTTGTATAGAGTAGTGGGAGTTTCCAAAGGAACACGAGGAAAGTTAGGGAAGGAGGGTGGTTGTAAAGAGGGGTGAGGGGTACATAGGTGGTATCACGAAAGACGATGATGTCAAAAATAAAGGATCCTTGAATATATTTGTCTTATTATATCATACATCTGAAAAATTTAGACTAAAAGTAAGTCGTATTAATAAAAATTTACGTAAAGACAGTAAGGAAAAATAGTGACTCAATATAGACAATCCATCAATCTTACCCCTTTTCCTCAGGTTTTACCGCCACCGATTTTCTGTTCCTTCTCTTTGAGGACGCTTTTATCTTGTTTCTTTCCAGTTTCCTTCGAGACTCCTGGCCTCACTTCTGGAGTCCAACTTGTTTGTCGTGAGCACCGATTTCGGGTTAAACGTATCTCGTCCGGGTCCCCCTCCTTTTTTGTAGTTTCCTTCTCGGTTTCACGAAAGAGAGAGGGCGTACACACGCACGAAAGAGAAAGAGAGATAGGCGAGGTGGGGTGTGAGGGGTGGGGTGGGGCGGGGGCGAAGGCGAGCGACCTCGCAAGAAGAGAAGCGCAGAAACCCAGGCGTACGGGAGTGCGGACCTCCTACTTAAGAGGACGGTAAAAGATTTATTGTATCTCGACATTGTAACTAAACAGGTTCTCGATATTGTGCCAAACAAGCTCTGGACTCTCAATATTGTGCCAGACAGGTTCTGGGCTCTCGACACTGGGCGGTTCCCGAAATTACAGGCAGTGAGGTTTAGAAACAACACTGTTCTGTCTTGACTCCTCGTATGTGAGTGGACTGTATAGGTAGGTAACACATCTATCTGGTGTCAAACGAATAGGTGAGAATATGACTATTTGTAAATCTAACAAAGGTCAAATATTGATAGTGTTTATTCTATCACTGAATCTTCAGTAAATACAAAGATAAAGTGAACTCATTTATGGACCTTCAACTTACTAACTTAGTGCACTATCCACATACAACTTGAAAATTTCTTTGACGGTTCGATAAAAGATTTCACTAACATGGTAGAATGTAAGGATAGTCGTCACTTACTCACAAACCAACGAGAAGGAAGAGTGGTTGTACACCCCAGTCGTAAAAATTAAAATCTGTAAGATTGTCTTCACAATGTCATTAAGTAAGACCAAAATTAAAAGTAAAAGGATTACTCATTATTACAACTCCCAGAAAAGTACACGAATAAAGTGAGACTACTTCACACTCTATCAGTTGTATAAAAGAGAAAAATTTTAACCCAACAAAAGAATAATAACTCTGAAGTCTCAAGAAAAATACAAAACCATGTGCAGAAAATAACCTATATACTAAAAGTATATCAAAGGGGAAAACACCGAAAATTTTTTTGAAAACTAATTAACGGATATAATAATAATGTATTAGGAGTCATCTATTCAGTCTGAAGACAAGATACCCCACCCCTATAACTCCATGTTTCAACTTTTTCAAATGTTTTCATAAATGTCATAAGTAAATAGAGTAGCCTAAAACATCTTCAGTCGATATCTTGAACACATTTAAGTCATATCTAACCGTGACGGAGGAACATTCAACTTGAAAAAAACAAACCGACACGACCCAGAAGCAACGACCCGTCCGAAAAGGGATAACGTCGGTCGCCCCACCAACACCACACGTCCAAAGAGCAACACCACCGAAGAGAACGACGGCTCGTTGTTCTCTTCCGAGATCCCACAGACCCGAATCAACGAGACTCCGTACACCTTAAAAGGGTCTATTTCCTACCCTAGGGCCAGAGGACGTAACCGTTTATGTAAGAAATGGTGACTCTGTGGCCCCTTTGGGATTCAAAACTATCGGTCACCAATCCCAAAAAAGGGAAAGAGTGGTTTATATTGAGGGTCAATTACATGTTAACACAGAATTCGGTAGAGAGAAATATACGACTATGGAACTACTACCCGAAGGGTCCACCGAGTCACCATTTCTTGGACGGACGGTTACGTCCTCTGTGTCCAAGTTAGGGACCCACCCCTTCTAAGAGACCTCCTTCTTTACCGTTGGGTGAAGGCATAAGAACGGACCTCTTAGAGGTACCCGTCTTCTCGGACCGTCCGGCATAAGAACGGACCTCTTAGAGGTACCCGTCTTCTCGGACCGTCCGATGTCAGGTACCCTAACGTTTCTAACCTGTACTGACTTATACGTACTTGGAGTTGTCACCGAAAACGTCTCATTTTCAAAAGTCAAAACTACTTCAGACTAAATAGAAAGAGAAAAAAATTACTTACAAAAACCACAACATACATTCTTTAGAATCGGAATGAGTTTCGGTGTTTCTAAAAGAGACAAAAAAAGATCTCGAAAATCTTAAATACAAAATGGAAACCCAGATACTGGGTAAAACTCTAGTAAAAACATATACCATGTCCTATACCTAGTAATATCAAAACTAAACATGTAAAGAATAGTGTCCACAACAACTCGTACAAAAACATAAATTTATATTAAAAAAAAGAAGACTCGAGAAATCAGCTCAGGAAACAAGGTCCGATGATACTAACCTATACGTCAAGTTCACGTCGAGCTTTTGGATTCGGTTATCCTCTTCACCTTCGTCTTTAGACCGTCGTGTCCCGAGTGACTTGGGGAAAGGGACAAGTAGGGGTCCTTCTGGGACGGAGGTGACACGTGTTCCACACCATATTCGATTGTGTCCGTAGCGAGGACGGTTAAATAAAGAAAAGAACGTCCAGAAAAGTATAAAATATCCGTAAGAAAATAATGAATCGGGAAGTAGTGATACCACGCTTATATAAAAAGGGTCTGACAGTAAATACAAAAAGTGACAAATACCATAAAAAGGTAGTATTAATATAAAGTATCTCAGTTTATATGTTCAGAAAAGATGTCACCCAAGACTTAAAACACAGTATGAATCTTTCGAAGAGTTGAAGCTTCAGTAAAAATTTTTGTATATTACACATAAGATCGTAAAAATACCAAAGAAAAAAGTGTAAAGTTGTAAAACTAAGTCATCCGTAAATAAAACCACCTTCCCAATTCTAACTTTAGGTTTAAAAAAAGGGTTGACCGAGGGAGCAGGGTTGTGGTAAATGATTTATTAAGCGGAGTCTCAAAAGTATTTGTTTAAAGAGTAGGAATCACATTTTTCATTGGTACAATGAGACGAGTCTCCGATGTATGAAGTGAAACTCAGGTACTCTTTCTTCGTCTACTCTTCTTTTCCTCCACTATATTCTCTAAATAAGACGTTTTATAAAGGGTACGCACCAATTGTCAGTACTAGAGATGTAAATGTTGTACCATGTAATTTTTTTTAGACAACACTATCGTTATTGGAGTTGGTAGTCTTTTTCTAATTTAATATAAGTGATGGAAGATAAACAATTATGTCCTTTCACCCGTTACATAAACTCCTTTTTTTATTAGGTCTTGTAAAAAACGTGTATGGGAATGTGTGTATCTGTGTTATGTGTGTGTGTGTAAAACAAGGAGTCCTTTCGTACGACACATTACCGATTCTCAAACCCGAGACTCAGTCTGTCTAGAGTCTTAAAATTATCATAGATTGAAGATCCCAATTTCATCGCTAATTCTCTTAAACGAGTATATTTCACAAATAATCGAGTCCCGAGTCTTATTTAGAGTCGTAAGTCATGTGTAATTGAAGAAGACAAAAACCTTTTACGAATCTATACAAAGAGGTCTTAAAGAGTCTACACCAAATGTCCAACAGCAACCCCATTACACGGAAGTAACTGATCTCTCTCTCGTACTTTCTTTTTTTGTATGAGTCGTTTTGGACCCCCTTTGAATAGACTCATAAATATATTTATTGTCCACGTCCACCCAATAAACCATGTTACAAACCTTGTGTCTTTTATGAATTATTTTAAATCCACGATAATAATGATCTTTTAGACAAGTAGGTAAATAAGTTTCTTCTTGACACCCTCTCACACGTGACTCAATCCTCATACTGTCATAGGTCGTTCTAGGTGTCCTTTAATTAACACGAAGGTCTGGGATAAGTAGTTGGGGTTCCATGTCTCGATTAAGATAAAATTTTCTAGAAACTGAGTACTTTGATTGGTTTTATTTGATAAACAGTTGGTGTGAATTATAAACTTTCTTATGGAATAAATTTTAATATAGAAGACGATGACAATTGACTGGTATATTGAACATCTTTTTCTTAATAAAAGTTTCCAAAGGTGACTTTGTGGTATTCTCCTAGACACTGAGATCGGTGGTAGTAGGTATAGGCATGTTCGGACTTCAAAGAAACTCTTGAGTACACAAAATAGAGGTGGGAGGGTTTGGTACATTACCACGTAAACTTAAGTATGGTAGTCAAGTCAAGTCAAGTCAGCGGGTCAGTACAGGTTGAGAAGTGTTGGGGTACTTAGCGTCGTACGGTCCGGAGGGACAGGTAGTGGTTGAGAACCTCAAGTGAGTCTGAATACACGTAGATCAGTCACTACGGTAGGTCGGTGGAGTAGGAGACAGCAGGGGAAGGAGGAGGACGGGGGTTAGGGAGGGTCGTAGTCTCAGAAAAGGTTACTCAGTTGTGAAGCGTACTCCACCGGTTTCATGACCTCAAAGTCGAAATCGTAGTAAGGAAGGTTTCTTTAGGGTCCTGACTAGAAGTCTTACCTGACCAACCTAGAGGAACGTTTTTGTTCTGGTCCTGACACCGAGTCTAGTACTTGAGGAATAATGGTTTAAGTCTGAGTTTAACTTCTTTCATCCCTTTTGACGATCTGGTAAGTCCATGCTGGATTTAGTTTAGGGAATATTAATAAGCCACCTTCAATCTTTATCTAAATTCCCGGATCTAGACTATCTATCTCACGGACTACTTGATACCTTACTCCAAACACTGTAACATGTCCTCTGTCCCTAGTTCTGGTAGGGGTACCTTTTCTTTACGTTTTTTCGTTTTACCGACAGACCCCTCCTGAATGTTTATCGACACTTCTCTTCTCTTCACTTTTCGTTTCCTCTTTTCCTTTCTATATTCGTAGACTTACGTCTCAAGGTTTCTTATCGTTCTTCTCTATTCTTTCGGAAGAAATCGCTAGTTACGTCTATTAAGTATGGTATCTTACGAGAAACTTGACTTACTACGGATGGGTTTACCTTTCCTCGTACTACACCACCTTCCTCTGAAACCTCAGTGATCCTTCTCCTGAGAGTAGGATCTCGGTAGTGAGTGATTGATCGAATTCTGTGCTTGCTCAGTAACTTAGACGAAGAGGTAGATACTTTACCCCCCACCCCTACCCCTTAGGGTAAAGTATGAATAACAGTCTTAATTTATTCTTGTAAGTACGGAAGACGCACGGTCGGTGTCACGTGACACGAACCCTATATATTTATTCTGTACTTGGGACAGGAGTTCTTCAACTCAGTCACGAGTTGTCTATAAAACAAATTTCCAGATTATTTAATTATCATTTGAGGATTATGTACAGTCAAAGAAGAAGTAAAGGGGACGGATAGGGTTGACGGCTGACTGAACTTTAATCTGATCTCATGTAAAGGGAAAATTTTTTGTAAAATAAAATTTAATTACAAGTCAAGTCAAGTCAACGAGTCAGTACAGACTGAGAACCGTTGGGGTACCTGACATCGTACGGTCCGGAGGAACAGGTAGTGGTTGAGGGTCTCGGATGAGTTTGTGTACAGGTAACTCAGCCACTACGGTCGGTTGGTAGAGTAGGAGACAGTAGGGGAAGAGGAGGGCGGAAGTTAGAAAGGGTCGTAGTCCCAGAAAAGGTTACTCAGTCAAGAAGTGTAGTCCACCGGTTTTATAACCTCAAAGTTGAAGTCGTAGTCAGGAAGGTTACTTATAAGTCCTAACTAAAGGAAATCCTACCTGACCAACCTATAGGAACGACAGGTTCCCTGAGAGTTCTCAGAGGAGTTTGTGGTGTCAAGTTTTCGTAGTAAAAAACCGTGAGCCGAAAGAAATATCAGGTAGAGAGTATAGGTATGTACTCATGACCTTTTTGGTATCGAAACTGATCTACCTAGAAACAACCGTTTCATTACAGAGACGAAAAATTATTCGACATATCCAACCAGTATCGAAAAGAAGGTTCCTCGTTCGTAGAAAATTAAAGTGTCGACGTGAGTGGTAGACGTCACTAAAACCTCGGATCCTTTTATTCTATCCTGTGACTTTCTACTTAAGGGGTCCAGCCATCCACGGGTTATACGATGACCTCTAGTCACCTCCTTCTTATTTCTCTGTCTCGGTTTCGTTTTTGTTGTGGGTCAACACCTACACTGACCACTACCTTCATTTCAGGTTCCGACATTTCTCGTTATAAAGTATCCTTGGACCTTACAATCTAGGTACTTTGTTTCGTTTAACTTTCACCAGTTTGTCCTCTACCGTTCTCACTTGTAGTTGTGAAGTCCTTAGTCACTTGATTTTACCTGACCTTTCCCACTTAAACTGAGTCTACTGGTAATATAGATGATAACACCCGTTCTTAGGGAATCTTCTTTACCTCATCGGTTTTATCAGTTGTTCTCTCAGACTTTACGTTATGAACCTACGTTAGAGTTTTTGCTGTCTTACTAGAGACAAGTAAAGGTTCCGTTTGGTAAGTTATAGTGTCATTAGGTTCAGATACGGGACTGGTTATTACGACTTCTTCGACTTCAACTTGGTAAGATACTTCTGGATGTTCTGGAAGATCTTGATTCTGGGTTTTTTCTACAGGAAAAGTAATATCCTCTGACCTTACGTTTTCATCCTTCAGTTCTTTATGGACCTCATTGTCCGTTTAAACCGGAACCTCATGTCTTACTTCGTCCCGTTTACGATTGTCTCAAAACGGTTCTCTTGTGTGACCAGTATCGTTTATAAGAGAAGGTTGTTGTGTTCTCTTCTGAGATGTATACCTGTAGTGGTCTACCAGTTATGATTTTAGTCTAACTAATATAAGAAACGTCGGTTTCTACCTCTTCAAGATATGTCAGTCGTTTTCGTTCTGTCTCTCGACTGACACCGAGTCTAGTACTTGAGGAATAATGGTTTAAGTCTGAATTTAACTTCTTTCATCCCCTTTCGTGATCTGGTAAGTCCATACTGGATTTATTTTAGGGAATGTTGATATGTCACCTTCACTGTTTATCTAAGTTCCCTAATCTGGACTATCTCAAGGACTTATAGACACTTACCTCCAAGTACTGTAACATGTCGTCCGTCACTAGTTTTGGTAGAGGGGCTTTTTCTTTACGTTTTTCCGTTTTACCAACAGACTCTTCTGGAATGTTTATCGATACTCTTCTTCTCTTTGATTTCCGTTTCCTCTTTTCCTTTCCATGTTGGTCAACTTACGTGCCAAGGTTTCTTATCGTTCCTCTCTATTCTTTCGGAAGGAGTCATTAGTTACATTTCTTTATCTCCTTTTGTTATCTTACCCCTTTTTAATTAAAATCTAAATGTCTTTCTAACGTTTTTATCATGTTTCTCAAAGGAATATCAGGGGTAGGGTGAAAGAGTCGCAATTGTAGAATTTATCGGTACCATGTCACTGGTTCTTGTCCTTTAGTTGTAAACATGTTATAATAATTGATATCGTATATGAACTTTAAGTGGTTAAAGGGATGATTGTAGGAAAAAAACCAAGGGTTTAGGATAGGTACTAGTGTGTTCCATAAGTTACTTGATAGTGAGGACACTAATATAAAGAATATTAAATTGTACCTAAATAGTTCTCTCTCTAATGAACCCACCTGGACTGGATTAGTGAACTCGGGAATCTTTACTGTCCCAGGAAGGACTCCAGTCTCTCTGACGTTTATTCTCACCCAGAGTTCGCCACCAGTGTACCGTCTCTGGACTCTCCAGGAGTAGACGGTTGTCGGTCGTACTGTTACCCTTGGAATCAGGGTGTCGACGATCTTTTACTAAAGACGGTTGTTGGACCCCCTCTAACCTTAACACGAAAAGAGATCAACTTGAAGGTTTACGACGATAACGACTGGTTGTGGAACTAAAGTCAAAAACACTCCGGAACTTCTTTTCCTGTGTCAATTTTATACGGTGTGAGGACCGACTGTCTTTGACACTATAATTTATCCATAACAAAGTTCGACGATTTACATTCCACTAAACAACATATCGTTATTTTTGATTATGTCTATAACTAGTCAATAAATATCTGACAGAGAGTTAAATCTAAACAGACTACAACGGAGTGTTAACCTCATCCCAGTATACACGAACCGTTCTTACGGTGTTTTTACTATGACACAAGGGTCATAGTTTCCTAAGTCAAGTCAAGTCAAGTCAAGTCAACGAGTCAGTACAGGCTGAGAAACGTTGGGGTACTTGACGTCGTACGGTCCGGAGGGACAGGTAGTGGTTGAGGGCCTCAAGTGAGTCTGAGTACAGGTAGCTCAGCCACTACGGTAGGTTGGTAGAGAAGGAGACAGTAGGGAAAGAAGAGGACGGGGGTTAGGGAGGGTCGTAGTCTCAGAAAAGGTTTCTCAGTCGAGAAGCGTACTCCACCGGTTTCATGACCTCAAAGTCGAAATCGTAGTAAGGAAGGTTTCTTTAGGGTCCCGACTAGAGGAAATCTTACCTGACCAACCTAGAGGAACGTCAGGTTCCCTGAGAGTTCAGAAAAGGTTGTGGTGTCAAGTTTTCGTAGTTAAGAAGCCGTGAGTTGAAAGAAGTGTCGGGTTGAGAGTGTAGGTATGTACTGATAACCTTTTTGGTATCGGAACTGATCCGTCTGGAAACAGTCGTTTCATTACAGAGACGAAAAATTATACGATAGATCCAACCAGTATTGAAAGGAAGGTTCCTCATTAGTTTCCTAATTACTACAGATATAGAAAAAAGGACACATAAAAAAACCAACACGACCCAGTAATAACGATACGTATCCGGAAGAGAACACCGCTCTCCCCCAATGAGAGATCAACACCTCACACTCGAAGAGTAACCCCACCGAAGAGAACAAGATCTTGTACCCGAATCAACGGGCACCGTACACCACAGGGGACGTGACCGTCCAACTAAGAATTGGTGAACTGGTGGTCCCTTCAAAATGATACAGAAAAACGTTTAGGACAAACAGGAGTTTCAAACTGGGTGATTAAGGTCGCACCAAACTCCTAAAACAGACTATACAAATATTGACACTATAGACGTATTACTACTAGAGATAACGGAAGAAGATAGATATAATTAAGTTAAAGGTTACATTCTTTTTCGACAGAGAAATGGAGTAAGGCGGTGGTTAGATAGATAAATAAATAAACTAATATGAATAGTCATACCGGAACACCTGTGAACAAAATGAGAGACCCATTTTTGGGTATGATAGTAACAAAAAACGGACTCTCAAGACCAAACCCAGTAGTCATTCAGGAAGTGCAACCGAGGACACAAGAAAACTAGTCGTACATGGACCAAAAAGGAAGGAAAGACCGTGTGTTCTGTCAGGACTCAGTAAAACATAAAAAGGATGGGGTCAAGACTTCTCTTGGTAAAGAGGTTCCTCTTGACCAAGGAAAGTAACCTCCTATCACAAACCTAGACCCATCACACACATAAGTCACAAATTCTACAGTAACGAAGATGTGAGAGAGTCCTCTGTCTCTCTCCAGTATATACCTTATATGATTGGGTATGTATGAATATATAGGTATAAGAGATATCTATATAGACATATATTAAATTTTGGTACTCAAATATGACTTATGGGGATTAAGGTTAGGTTACGGTGTTCCAAGTAAAACCGAAAGAGAGAAAGAACGAATATCGAAGAAAGAGATTGTCACTTTTTGGGTCGAAAGTAATAGAGGATGTATAGATTAATAAAACAAATTTTTACTCACACAACAACAAAAAGTCCTTTTCACAAAAGGAATCTTCGAAGGTTGGGATGGGATCACCTTCCACTGGTGTCGTTACCGTGACTAGGAGGTGAAAGACGGAGGAGAACTTGGGGTTATAGAGGTCAGTGGAGTGGTGTTTGATTTACTTTCCTCAAGAGACACGGGGTGGGGTTCTCGATCTTCGGGTCCATCCCATTGATGTTGGACTATGTCATTTAAGAACGTAAGACTCGTCTGGTTTTCCTTCAGTAGTACTTGACTTCTAGAAATTTTTTTGTTTAACAAATAAATAAAATCCAACACGATCCAGAAACAACGACACAGGCCCGAAAGAGAGATCAACGACACTCGACCCGGATGAGACAGCGCCACGTACCCGAAGAGTGACACCACCGAAGAGAACAACATCTCGTGCCCGAGATTTGCGTACCCGAAGTCATCGACGTCATACGTCCGAGTCATTAGCACCACGTGTCCGAAATCGAAGAGACTCTGTACACCTTAGAAGGACGTGGTCCCTAGCTTAGGTACAGGGGACGTGACCGTCCGTCTAAGGATAGGTAACATGGTGGTTCCTTCAGGGACTTGACTTCTAGAAAAATTTACAATAGTTACACTGGATCCCCTAAAACTTAACAAATAACTTCTTGATCTTAAGTGACTCAGGACCGACTAAAATTACCTACTAAGAGGGTACGAGGAGGTGACGAAGAGTAAGTCGGTCTGTAACTAGTAAATTGGAGAGTCATGAGGGTTGATTTACGATTATCACTAAGTTGGGACGGAACGAGGAAAGTTTCTACAATAAACACTTTTGGTATACTCTCTTATTTACCTATACACGAACCTTTCAATCCGTTAACATTCATTTGACTTCCTGGAACCTTACACAGACGTCGTCTTCTCAACTTGTGACGTGTGAGTGAGACACTGGGTGGACCATTACCCTCGAGTCTCTGGCGAAAAGGACAACACTGGTCGGGATTCGACCCTCCGTCTCCATGCGATTCTTATGTCCCTTCCACTTCGACGATATCACTTATCTCACCGATTTTTCTGTCCTATTGTACCCTTAGAGAATTTTATCCTTTCAGTTTTATGAAGCTGATAACGTATGAAAATTTTATAAGTAAGTAAGTTGTTAATAAATGACTCACGGAAGTGATTCCCTACTCCTTTACTCCTTGAGGTAAAGACGGGTGTTCTTCAAATGTCATCCTTTAGGTCATTTGGGGATCTCGCCCCTTATTTTGTCGACGGTAAAGAACTTCTAAATGACACTCGGTCCTTACAATCACCAGATGCATAATAGGGTAAATTATGTTGATTAACGGCATCTCCATCCATAATAGAAACTACTATTACTCCTTTAATTATTAGTCTCTCCGTTTCTTTAAACAGGTTTCAATGTGTACATCATTTATGTTCTCAGTATTAACTTTAAGTCCAGACGGAAGTGAGATTTCCAGTATAAAATTATACTGGTACGATTGTATCACTCTCATTCGATAAGTCACTTACTTATGTATAACTCATGGAGAAACAAGGTCTGCAACAAGATCACTACACTTTCACCTTTTTTTTTTTTTAGGGGAGAAGGGACCACCAGGTCACCAATTCTTAGGTGGAACGTTACGTCCCCTGAACCCAAGTTAGGGACCAACGTATTTATCCTAGGGTGTACGAAGTCCGTTACCTTTGGAACTCGAGATACAGTACCGGACACGTATCCAACCTTTTCTTAAAGGTCTGTACTCCGTTTTACTTTCCTCTTATTTTAAATAATCTCACCCTCTACGATAAGATTGTCACCCAGTCGAGTTCTTTGTCGGATGGGAAAGTACTCGATCATCGGTTAAAAATATTGGAGTTTTGTCTTTTAAGGATGACCTTACCACCGTAATCAACTAACCGATCCGACGATAACCCACCCATTATCCCACTCATAAAATGGATTAATCCCGGTCCCTTGACCGCCAAATCCAGGTGTCCGAGTACCGTTGTCAACGATACCCCGAGTCAGTCAAGGTCTCTAAAAACAGGACACTGAAACCATGTCCCGAGGTGTGAGATCTCGGGTACGAAGTGTTGTTCTCTTCGGTTGTGTGGTATTACTTCTACGTCACGTCAGTTTTATTTTGTTAAAACAATTTTCAGGATAGAACACCCTGATTGAAGATGACCTCTTTCTGTTATTTTGTTTATAAATCATATAGTCCACCGGGAAGGGACCACCGAGTTACCATTTCTTAGGTGGTCGATTACGTCCTAAGGGTCCGGCCCTTATAGGGGACCTCTTCCTTTACCAATAGGTAATGTCACAGTTGATGTATAACCGTAAACGGTTCTCGTAACGGTCGTTGGTTTGTTGTCCCCGTAAACGGTAAACGGAGACACCTTTGACTCCAAAGGGACTATCGAGTCAACCATTTCGAGAGACGGACATTACGTCCTCTGGGGTCAAACCAAGGACCCAGTCCTTCTAGGGGACCTCTTCCCTATCCGATGGAGGAGGTCATAAGAACCCGAAGGAACACCGAGTCGACCATTTCTTAGACGGACGTTACGCCCTCTACACCTAAGTTAGGGACCCAACCCTTCTAGGGGACCTCTTCCCTTTCCAATGGGTGAGGTCATCAGACCGGACCTCTTAAGGTACGTGACATATCAGGTACCCCAGAGTTTCTCAACCTGTGCTGACTCGTTGAAAGTGAAAGACACCTCTGACTTGGGATACGACGACGTCGACAACTGGAAGTTGTGGGGGACTCCCTCAAGTCCCACCTCACTCCATGAGACATGAGGTCCCTTAGACAGACTACCCTGTCCAGAAATCTATCAACCTATAAAAGTCCTTGACTAAAGTACGAAGGTTAGGAACATAGAGGAGTATAGATTTTTTCGTGATTTAGGGAAGTACTACTGTAGTCTAGGAACACTGATCATCTTTTGGAGAGCATTTCATTGGCGAACTAACGTAACTTGAGGGGGAAGTGATTTTAGAATATATAAATGTAAGGGGCTGACGGAGAAGGGCAGTGAAGTACCGTTTATCTACCCCTTTGTCGCCTTTGTCACCGTCTGAAATAAAAACCCCCCGAGGTTTTAGTGACGTCTACCACTGACGTCGGTACTTTAATTTTCTACGAATGAGGAACCTTCCTTTCAATACTGGTTGGATCTGTCGTATAATTTTTCGTCTCTGTAATGAAACGGTTGTTTCCAGGTAGATCAGTTCCGATACCAAAAGGTTATCAGTACATACCTACACTCTCAACCTGAAATTTCTTTCGACCCACGACTTCTAAACTACGAAAACTTAACACCACAACCTCTTCTGAGAACTCTCAGGGAACCTGACGTTCCTCTAGGTTGGTCAGGTAGGATTTCCTTTAGTCAGGACTTATAAGTAACCTTCCTGACTACGACTTCGACTTCGAGGTTATGAAACCAGTGGACTATGTTTCTTGACTGAGTAACCTTTTCTCGGACTTCGACCCTTTCTAAATTCCACCCTCCTCTTCCCCTACTGTCTCCCACTCTACCAACCGACCGTAGTGGCTGAGTTACCTGTACTCAAACTCATTTGAGGTCTTCAACCACTACCTGTCCCTCCGGACCGTACGACGTCAGGTGTCCCGGTGTTTCTTAGTCTGTACTGACTCGTTGACTTGACTTGACTTGACTTGACTGACGGAGAAACCTCGATAGAGAGTCTCGATAGACTCCACGACGGAGGACCCGATGTTAGGAGTAAAACGGAGTTTATTTTGAATTGAGCTTCGAGAGTTCAACACGTAGATAAAATCAGTTGTGGTCATAAGAACAGACCCTTTAGGGTACCTGTCTCCTCAAAAGCTCGATGTCGGATACCCCAGTGTTTTCTCAGTCTGTACTGAATCGTTGATTTGTTGTTGTCGTACAGTTCACGATACACTATACTTCTGTTTCATCCGTCCTATTCTTACTACACCTTTCCTTCTATCGAATAAATTTATCTCAGTAGACCCTTCCAAGACTATGAGACTTCATTCACGTCCTTGTCCTAGATCTTGACCATATTTCTTCTCGGAAGAGTCAATGTCTTCTACCTGGTAACGGGAAGACGAAGGGCATTGTTATACCTCATTTTAGACTCCCAGTTTACTTTGCCCCCCTTCTCCCGTCTCGTGTTGGAAACTTTCTTACTGTATCGGACTCCTGTGTTGTATTTGACTAATCTTAGTTTACCCGGATTCTACCGACGGTAGATACCCCAGCGTGTCTCAGCTTGTACTGACTTCACTGAATCGTCGTCGTCGTCGTTCTACCGTCTATTCAGTCGAATCTGATCTGGAACTAGGAGTCATATACGAGTAACATTATGTAGTTGTTCCATTTACTGTGTGGGTCTCCACGGTACTGTCAAGGTTTCGGTTTTTAGTTTCTGGTTTTTCACCCGTCACCGAGTTAAGGACCTTTAGACGTGTGAATGGGGAGGTGGTTTTATCGATCTTATTAGGAGCGAACAACAACAAGTCAACGAGACGTCGTGCGGTCCAGAGGGACAGGAAGTGGTAGAGGGCTTCAACGAGTTTGAGTACAGGTAACTCAGTCACTACGGTAGGTCGGTAGAACAGAAGACAGGAGGAGAAGGACTGAAGTTAGAACGGGTCGTAGTTCTAGAAAAGGTCACTCAGTCTAGAAGTGTAGTCCACCGGTTTCATGTCCTCGAAGTCGAGATCGTAGTCAGGAAGGGACTTATAAGTCCTAAACACAGAAAATCCTAACTGACCAACCTAGAGGAACGTCAGGTCCCCTAAGAGTTCTCAGAAGAGGTTATGGTGTCAAGTTTTCGTAGTAAAGAAGTCACGAGTCGGAAGAAATGCCAGGTCGAGAGTGTAGGTATGTACTGATGACCTTTTTTGTTTCGAAACTGCTAAACATAGAAACAGCCGTTCCACTACAGAGACGAAAAATTATACGATAGATCCAAATAGTGTCGAAAAGAGTAGTCGGACAGTTTATTGGGTCGGATATTTTTGATTGGTGTGACGTAAAGTTCTGATGAGTATGGGAGACGCTGTCGGGTGTGAGATCAGACACCTCACACAAAGAGGGTTCTGACGAGAACGAAGACTCTTCCGACCTCGAGACACCTCACACGAAGAGAGATTTATTTAGGTAAAGATTGGATCTTTTTTTTTCGTAAAGTAAAAAGCGGACCAGTGCCCAAGTTAGACCTCTTTACTCCCGTCCTATCCCCACGTTCATAGTTTCCCCACTACCGAACCTCAACTTCCGGACTCGAAATGCATAACTAGATAACTGTTTAAGAAAATAAAAACTCGGATTTAAGGGAAGGGACATGTGTCCTTATTATCAGGATCGGGTCGAAGGGAATACGCCGACGGTGTTCCTACTCTGTCTATCTTGTATACTTTCGTGGAATTTATATCCCATTCACCCTTTCGTTCTAATCCGTAGTTGAAAAATTGTCTTTCTTACAGACACGTCTTATTTGTTTTTCTCTCTTTTCTTTTCCTTAAGGATAAAGTCCACGTAGTCAATGGGATCGATAGAAACACTTTCCGTCAGGGTCCGATTTTTCTCTATGTCCGATTTTCTTCATGTTCAACGACTTCTCAGGGCAAATTAAATGTTATGAGTCTTTAACGTAGCGTACAAAATCGATTTGAACCTTCCTCTGAGACCCTAAGCTTGGAATTGAGATTACCGGACCGGGGACGATCCACAAAGGGAAGAACGGTGCGGGGGTACAGGTTTGAGGTAAAGGGTTATGCGGGGTCCTAGGCCATTCAGACGTCAGTAATACTGCGTTCAAGGTGTCGGAAGACCCTTTACATCAAATAAAGAAGGGGGCGATGCAGTTCTAGATCCTAATCCCTGATGGTGAGGGCACTCCATCACGCATTAAGGTGAGGCGCCGCAGAAGCTTGCGCGGCGCCGTCGGTACAACCTTCACCAGTCGTGTCCCCGGCCGTGGTCTCCCAATAGCTTCGTCGACAGTGCTACGACCCCAGGGACCACAGCTTCTCTTGTCGCGGCCGCGGCGCCGAGGAAGAGGTCGACGAATCCAGGGGTAGCGAGGCCTCGGTGCTTTCACGGTGGCCGGTCTCACACTGGTGGCCCCCGGCGCCCCTCGGAGTCACCGACTCCCGCCGGCAGCCCCCCGCGGTACCTTGCAGCGGCCGGGATGAGTGGCCTCCTCCCCGTCGGTGACCTCCCGCGGTCTCTCCTGCATGGCTCTGGGGGATGGAACGTCGACGGTGCACCCCTGTAGAAGGCTCGGGGCTTCTATGTGACGGACCCGTCCTGTCGACCTTACCTCAGGAGTCGTCTAGGCCGAACCCGCACACCCGGGATCGGTGCCGCGACCACCAAGTAACAATGTCGTTCTCGGGCAGGTCGTTCCCACTAATAGCCCTGTCAGACCAATACACGTTCACTCTCCGCCCTCCACCCAGGACTCAGGTGCTCCAACCTCCCACCCTCAACGAATATCTAAATCTGGTGATCTGGAAGTCAGGAGCATCCTGGGTCTGTATTAAACCAGTATCTCGTCCGACTCCTCAAGTCACGGAGACTCAACACATTAAAGAGTTTAATACGTTGACAATGACATAATCTTATTATTAACGTACGTACGGATCAGCAAAGTCAGCACAGGCTGAGATACCCTGGGACACCTGTCATCGGACTGTCCGAGGCGACAGGTACCCTAAGAGATCCGTTCTGACGACCTCACCCAACGGTATGGGAGGAGATCCCCTAGAAGGGATGGGTCCCAAGTTTGGACGCAGAACATACAGAGGACGTAACCGTCCACCCAAGAAATGGTGACCGCGGTGGATCCTTCGGTTATTAATAATAATAACATAATATTATTATGTCAATAATTTCCAGTCGGAGGAAAGAACCTCATAGTGGAATAGGTAGACATGTTACCCTCGCGACCTGATTTGTAGACTTTAATCGTACACCGGATAAAAAGATGGTAAGATAGACCAAGTCAAGGAAAAATTCTCCAGAGGTCCTTTGGACAAACCGAAGGGTACACCACGTCACCATTTCTTAGGTGGACGGTTACGTCCTCTGTGTCCTCTGCACCCAAACTAGAAACCAGACCCTCCTAGGGGACCTCATCTCTTACCGTTGGTCGAAGACATAAGAACGGACTTTTTAAGGTACCTGTCTTCTCGGACCATGCGATGTCAGGAACCCCAGGTACCGGATTCTTCCCTTCTCTGAACCAAAGTCACGGTTGAAACCGAGACGAACGAGGAGAGATCTAACAAAGGGGTGTCCACTTCCCACTAAAGAGTAATGAGAATGTCACAACAATAAGACTAAGGAAAACATCAAGTCGTCACACCCACACAAGTAGTCCCTCTGAAGATCCCAAGACGACACGGACCAGAGTCCGTACTCCACTAGAACGATACACCCCTTCAACCGTCCTGTTCCTTATGAGATCAAGGAGAGATCCCTCCACCGAGGGATCTCTTGATCTCGTTGGTGCCCCCGACCGACTGGGTCCAACCGTAGTGGGAACCCACGTACCTCAGCTCGTCCCTGACCCTCTCGTCCGTCTCTCGATCTGAAGATCGGATGCACTCAGGTCGATGAGTCCAAGAGTCGAGAAGGAGCTTCTCTTCTCACTCCGTACCACAAAGTTCTAAGGTACGTAGGGTCCGAGACTCTGAAACCTGGTTCTCCTCCCTACGGGAACTGTAAGTAAACAAATAAGTCGTCCTACACCGGTCGACATATCCTTCTCGGAACCGTCCCTCATTCCAGTGGACCCCAGAACAAAACAAGATAGAAATTAAGGGTGTACTGAAACCTGAAAACGGGAAAGAGTACCAGGATAAAGGAGTAAATATTTTACTCCCACAACTTTGTCTCGAGGTACCTCTTCCGTTACCGTTGGGTGAGGTCATGAGAACGGACCTTTTAGGGAACCTACCTCCTCGGACCACACGACGTCAGGTACCCCAGCGATTCTCAGCCTGTGCTGACTCGCTGAAGTGAAATGAAAAGTGACAGTACGTAACCTCTTCCTTTACCGTTGGGTGAGGTCATAAGAACGAACCTCTTAGAGTCCCTGCCCCCTCGGACCACCCGACGGCAGATACCCCAACGTGTCTCAGTCTGTGCTGACTTCACTGAATCGTCGCTTGTCTCGAGGATTCCCAAGAAGATCGAATCCGTGTGATACTAAGATAATGAAGGTGTGGGTGTCTCCATACTTATGGGAGACACGCGGATGAAATTTCGAACTACACCTTGAGCACTGAATTGTGTTACGGTCGATTCCCCTGCTACACCCGGTAATCTGGACACGTAGACCGCTCAGTAGATTGTCACACAAAACCCCCTAGTCTTCCGGTCGTACCAGTCCTTTCGGAAGGACTTACTAACCTCTAGAAGGAACTCCTACCCCTTAAACTTAAACTCAACACTTCCTATTCCGTTCTCTACTTTTCCTCTCACTATGACACTCGAGGAACTCTCGTCCCTCACGCAGAACTATAAAAGTCCAACTACGGTCAAGGAAAGGAATTATGAAAACGTGACAGGTCGTATCAGGGACCACAAATCACATCCACGAATCATTTACAAGGAGTTCTACCAAACATAAGATACCTTTACAAAGGTCCTTGTTTCGTGTCCAGCCTTATCATGTATATCTCCGATCGTCAAACAGGTCGGACCAACCTCCTCTCCTCCAGAAAGTTTACTCCACTCTCGTCTCCCTCATCCCACACCTATAGTCCGCGCTCCCAAACCTCCCAGACTTTAAGAGGATATCCACTACCTTTCGGTACCTTTTAACTACTCGTCCTTTACAGGGTTCAGGTCGTCCAAATCTGTCTACCCCTCTTTCACAGGTTCCAGAACGGAGTCTCGAAAACTCCCCGAGGTCTAACCTGAGACACCGTACACTTGGGGTCGTTTTCTGTGACCCCAGAAAAATGGTTTTATATACTGCAAATGGTTTGGTACTGGTTAGGGTTGCGAAGACTGAACGGTCAAGGGAACAGAGGACTGAACTCTCAACACTCGGTTCCGGGAGTCACGTCGTATTAGTCAAGACGGGAAATCCTCGGTCCCCTGGGGCCAAGATTAGAGTCGGGTAAGGAGTAAGGGAGACCCTGGAACGTCTTCGATGAAGAAAAATTTTCTCACTCCTCTCTCTCTTATGTCGTCATAGACTCCTTCCGAACAAGGGGAAGGTCGACCCCCGACGGGTTCGTAGGACCCACACACGACCCCCTTGTCGACCCCTTGACTCCTTCTGGACCGGGACCTCAGATCCGGTCCTCCGCTGCACATCCGGATACGTAGCCAGACTTGGTGTCCTGACCAAACGTATACAGACTATTCCACCTATAACATGTGTCCTCCAATCCACTCACTCGGTCCAGTATGTCGTTCATTCACCGTCTCAATTCTGGTCTGGGTCCAGACGAGAAGTGGGACGGGTCACGGCGGAGAGACAAAGTGAACCACTGAGAGAACCGACCTGACTCTCGAGGGACTCTGTCCCGACCCAGACTCAGACAGACCACGGGTAGTCACCCTCGAGTCCTCGTCGACTCGAGTCACAACGTCGGCGGACCCTCTCTCTTACACGGAGACGACAACTGTCGAAAAGGAGTACCGGTGTTCCACCACGGTCGTCGGGCGTGCGACGGGTCCGGTCCGGTTCGAACGGTAACGGAAAGACGATCCGGACCGCTAAGGATTCCCTACCTAACCTTAGGAGATGAAACCGAGAGGGAAGCAACCCAAACCGTGACCCTACAAACGTCCGAAAAGTTGACAATAAAGAAATCGTAGGAACATTCCGACAGTCCCGTCCCTAATCACGGGGACGAAATATCAGTCCCTTCGACCGCAACTCCCCCCTTTCCGGCGGTGTCGTGTCCCACTTGTCACCTGTTCGACACCACCTCGGACCGAGGACCAGTTCCGAGACAGGTGAGAGCCTCCCCAGGTGTGGAGACGGACGAGGAGGGATAAGACAGGAGGATCCAAACACTGGATATTGTAGTTCTAAGTTTTGATCCGACCCTCTGACTTTAACCTTCTCTTTCACCCCGTTCCATCCCCCTACTAATTATTACACTATCAATGTATTTGGACGTCTCATTTCAGTGAGTCAGCACAGGCTGAGAAACACTGGAGCACCTGACGTCGGGTGGTCCGAAGAGTCAGGTACCCTAAGAGGTCCGTTCTTATGACATCACCCAACGGTAAAGGAAGAGGTCCCCTAGAAGGACTGGGTCCCTAGCTTGGGCCCAGAGGACGTGACCTCCGTCTGCGAAATTGGAGACTCGGTGGTCCCTTCGGGACATCTCGAAATATCGATTACTTTCCGCTTCCGTAAGTGTGTAACTCACAAATGACATCCGGTGTGGACCATGATTGTGTAAGGAACCTAGTGGACACACTACTCTCAAGACTCAGACCAGAGACTATCTTTCTACACCTTCTGTTCAACAATTGTCTCCGAAAGTGCACCCGTCCCCTCCTGATCGAAAGAGAAACATATAGAACCGTAGAAAAATGAACAATTTCGGGTACATAGACTTCACGGAAGTGAAGGTGACAGAAAGACCCGGGAGGTCCTTCGAGACTCCCAACCGGTCCTCAGACTAACCACGGGAGAGAGAGAAGTCTACGTCGGGACTACCTTCGACGAGCTCGGTTGTTACAGGTTCTTCAGTCGTCCACTCATAGTTTGGGGTCCGGAACGGGAGGGTACGTCCTCCGGACTCACCCCACCACGGGAACGAGACCACCACTGACGGAACCTCCTTTAGGAGTACGACTCGACCCTTGGTTTGGGACACTGAAGCACATCAGTCATTCAGTGAACCCGAGGAAACCGGGTCCGGTCGGGAACCTATAGAATTCCATCTCTCAGTCGAGGACACAGTGAAAAAGACCGGGGTTTGTCGGCGCTAGGGAGCCAACGAGACAAGAAGAGTCCCGTACCAAACCCTAGGGAGGATGTAGAACACCCAAGGAGCCACTTAGAAGGTGAAACAAGAACAAAGAGACACCCCAACCGGTGCCCATCAACGAATAACTGACCTACCTCACGCCCACCCGTGTCACCTCTGTGAACCTCCAAACCCTCCCTCGACCTTCTCCAGAAAGACGGTCTCGGTGGACGGACGTCCCGACCCACGGACGGACCCCAGGCTGACGTAAAGAGGTCGAAGGGATCGAGTAGACAAGGGGGTCGTTGGTGACCGGTCAAACTAGCCTCCAAACAAAGGCGCATCCCTGTCCTGAACTGGGTCCGGAGTCGACCGACGGTCCCGTCTTATCTCAGACAGGACCTACCTACGAGACTGTACCCCGTAGTTACACCCCGACAATCCCCGTCTCCGAAGTAGGAACCACTTTGAGCCACGGGTCGTAAGCCGGCTTGAAACCGGAAAAAAAGAAAAGAAAAGGTGACGGAAAACATATCTAATCCACCGACACCCTGTGGGAGGGAAGGGACGGCGGTACAGGTGTAAAACCTGTCCTTTAATCCACTACCTTCACCGATAGTCGCGGGGGTCGTGGTGCGCGGGTACCACGAGGAGGGGTGAGGTCGACGGACTTACACTTTCTTTCACAACTTTCCGTCGGTGTCGGGGGTAGTTCTGAATGACGAAACTAAGGGAAAGTAAAATAGACGGTATAATAATAACTGAGAGCTCCCACGAAAACTCATAATTACAAGTTCCGAATCAAAAATTATTTGGTGAAAACCTTCATACCCGACCCTCAACAAAGCATCGGTTTATTTATACTACCTCGTCATCAAATTATTTGTACGCTACTACGTAGAATTTTTGGTTCGTGTCTACAGTCGAACGACAATATTCTCGGTAAGTATTGACGTCCGTCACATACCGTATAAGTAAGGGAGTCTTTGTCTACTCGGAGCGAAGGAAGACGACGTCATACCACCGTACTGCCCCACCGTCGACCAACACGGGGAGTAAATTCCGGAAACGACTGGGAAATCAGTGGACAACTACTGACGATCCACTGACGACGGTCCGACGACGAAAGGAGACCGTTCGGTCCTGTCCGGTACGCACATGTCTCGTCGTCCCGACACTTTCGTGGACAAGGAGTGGTCCCCTCCGACTCAAAACAAGTCAGTGTCAGTACAGACTGAGAAACGCTTGGGTACCTGACGTCGTGTGGTCCAAAGGACAGCAAGCCATAGAGGGTCTCGAATGAGTTTGAGTACAGGTAACTCAACCACTACGGTAGGTTGGTAGAGTAGGAGACAACAGGGGAAGAGAAGGACGAAAGTCAGAAAGAGTCGGAGTCCCAGAAAAGGTCACTCAGTCGAGAAGAGTAGTCCACCGGTTTCATAACCTCGAAGTCGAAGTCATAGTCAGGAAGGTTACTTATAAGTCCCAACTAAAGGGAATCCTAACTAACCAAACTAGAGAACGTCAGATTCCCTGAGAGTTCTCAGAAGAGGGCGTGAAGTCAAATTTTCGTAGTTAAGAAGCCACGAGTCGGAAGAAATACCAGGTTGAGAGTGTAGACATGTACTGGTGGCCTTCTTGGTATGGAAACTGACATGCGTGGAAACAGTCGTTTCATTACAGAGACATGTGACAGATCTAAACAGTATCGAAAAGAAGGTTCCTCGTTCGCAGAAAATTAAAGTACCGACACCAGTGGTCGACTCCCCTAAAACCTCGGGTTCTTTTATTTCAGGCAGTGACAAAGGTAACAAAGGGATACACAAACTTCACCCCTGGCCTACGGTACTAGAAGTAAAAAACTTACAACTTAAAATTCCGTTGAAAACGTGAGAGGAGAAAGTGGAAGTAGTTCGTCGAGAAATCAAGGAGAAGCGAAAGACGGTATTCCCACCACAGTAGACGTACAGACTCCAATAACGATAAAGAACGGCGTTAGAACTAAGGTCGAACACGAAGTAGGTCGGGCCGTAAAACGTACTACATGAGACGTATCTTTAATTTATTCGTCCCCCCGTTATATGTCGGAACTGCATAAGGAAAAGACAAAGTGAATCGGGGGTTCCCGACTAACTAAATCGAGAAAGTTTATATGTAAAAAGAATTGTCAATTCGGAGGGTGGGGGTTTAATGTCTTTCACTAACTTAAATACCATACACACACCAAGTCTTGTAAACAAGAACGGATACACCGATCACAGACGTTCCTAAAGGGAAATACAGGGGTCAGAGATTGGACGAAAAGAGGACGGAGGAGAACAGGACAGAGAGAGCTAGTACTTCTGAGTTAGTCTTAGAGGGAAGTGGGGAACACTCCCTCCGTCTCTACTCGTTGCGTGTCTGGGCCGGGGAGTCTTGACTGCCAGAGGGGAGTGGAAGTAGTACACCAGAGTTCCTTTGTTTGTGCACTGGACGGTTAGTGTCAAGAAGGACGAGTCTCTCGACCTGGATGTACTCCCTCAACCCCCTTCGACTGGTGGGAACGAACTTCCTTTGAAGGAACTTAAGGATGGTGTCCAGGAACTAATAAATCGGAAAAATGTGAGATCTGAGACGTGTCCACGAATTGTGATGGCAATTAAAGAAGGATAGACACAGGACCGGAAATCGAGACGGGTTGTCTCGACGATTATGGTCCTATCTTAAGGTAAGAGTTAAAAATTTTTATAAATGAGTATCAAATATGTGTCAACCTAGTGGTACATATACTAGACACACCAGTTTAGTCATAAACCTTATTTTGAGTCTGGACCTCATTACGACAGAGAGGGGAGGAAAAGAGGGTAGGGAGAGACCCAAGACCCGACACACACAGAGACGGAACTATTGGGGGATGGAAGGGTCTCGGAACCCTCTCGGGAACTATCACTTCCCTTCGTTAAGTTTCGAGAAGACAAGCCTCCACCCCTCAAAGTAGTAGAAGAACTTCCTATGAGACCTTAGACGTCAAAGACCCCAGATCCACACCCGGAAGGTGTGTCTGGCGACACACATGTGACACAAGGAATGTGGAAACGAAATTTCGGAGGGTCGGAGGTGAGTTCATGAAGTCTGAGGAGGGTCGACTCACACTAGACGGGTAACGGGACGTGGAAGACGACCGGACCCCACCCCTGTCCTACCCCACCCCAACCACCAGTCCAGTAGATCCTTCTCGACACGGTCTGCACGTCCTCTTCTGACGAAATGATCTTCTCTTCAAAATCCAGTCCACCCTCTTCGACCCGACTAGTAGTCCTGACTTCTCCGTGAGTCGGGTACTTGTCCTTTTGGTCGCACCAAGTGTGTGACGGGTTTAGTCCTTGTCTACTCCTTAGGAGTCCGTCGTACTCTACTAGTTTGGTTGTCGAGACTTCACACCCGTGACAATGGACAAAATGCACCTCGACCGATTGGTAAGCACCACACCCGGACGGACCGATTTCCGTGTCCCTTCGAAGACCGTGAGTGGTACAAGAAATATAATTCCTCGAAACCTGACCGGAAGTGGAATTTGTGACCTAACACACGGAGGGGTACCGTCCCTGTTCCAGACCAAGGTGTGTACAGAATAGGAGAAAAGGTCATGTCACTTTCAACCCCTTTCGATGAAAAATGACTGAACGGTCGTTTGGCCTTCGTCCGTAAGGTCTCAGAATTAAAAGTTTGAGGTCGACCGATATAGTCTTCCTCTGACCTAGAGAAAAGGAAGGACAGGAGGAGAGGAAAGAGAAACACACCGTCGACAAAGGAAGAAGGGGGTTCCGTGAATTTGTAACAAACGTCCAGGTCGACACCGAGAAGTCCTCACCCTCGGGCCAGGACTCCGAGGTAGGGTGGACAGCCCTCGCACTCGTCCACCGGGACGAGGACCCGAGTCGGGTGGGGTGCGGACCGAGGACCTGAGTCCTTGGATGAGTTGGCTTTGGATCCCGGGTCCCGTCAGACTTCCGTGTAGACAGGTCCTAGCCTGTCTCGGCTCACTCCCCGACAGCCCCGACCCTCATCACTCCGGAGGACAAGAGCGGCGTCTCTAGTGTAAAGAAAAGTTTGTTCAGACCCACTTTCTGATATGGGGATGGGTGAGGGGAAGAGGGTCGTCCCTCGATCCGGAGACGACTCACGAATTGAGTCAACAAAGGTAGTCGTGTTCGTAAAAAATTTACTTCCTTCATACCACCATAGTCAGAACTTGAAGTCTGACGGACGGGAAAGAGAGGTCCTAAGTAAACAAACAAACTACTTTCGAATGACTCGTGGACGGCGTACGACCCACCAAATGAACCGTAGCCCCTGTTGACTGGTCTGTGCGAAGGACGGGAGTTAATTCCTCAGTCCCCTTCTGACCACTGTGTCGTACTAGACACGACTCTGTCCTCCCGAAGGACCACCGAGACTGTTACTTCTCAGGTGGACGTTACGTCCTCTGGGTCCAAGTCAAGGACCAGTCCTTCTAGGGGACCTCTTCCCTTACCGATGGGTGAGGTCACTAGAACGGACCTCCTAAGTACCTGTCTGTGGCACGAGAGGTCAGTGACGTCCAGGAATCCGACAGAGGTGAGTATCACGACTCTGTCCTCGGGTCGTGTACCGGGAGTAGATGACCCGCCTGGCCTCTTTTACAGGGTCTCCTTTAGGACTAGTCTCAGAATTTTATAATCCTCACAAATCGTTTATCTGCCGTTTCCGTAAGATCCGTTTTCCTTGTCACATTCACTATCATGACTCCGACTCCGCTCTTTGTCGGACTCACACACCACTCCTCCCCTTCGACATATGAGAATGTGACAAACCACAACGACCTAGTCTCAGACTCCGGTCCTCTCTGACCTCTATTCATCCCTGGGCCAATACCTCTCGTAACAGGTGAACAGGCAGTCAGTGAGTAGACAGGTCGGACAGAGAAGACGGATCGGGACTCGACTGAAACACAACCACCGTTGTTTTACTCCTTCCTCTTCGTTAGAAACGAGACTCCTCGAGTGATTGGACGAAGAGTCCACTCCTCCCTTGTGAATTCAGTTTTTAACTCTTGGTCGTCTTGTTCCGTATCCAACGAATTGAAGACATTCGGATTCATTACACCTTTACTATTTTGGATATTAAGTATTATCTCAACAATCACAAATAACAATTATTATTTACATAATGCAAGTCGGTTTTATAGACTCACGAATAATCCTCTATCCATAACCTAACTCACGACCTTTATGTCACCACTTGTCCTACCCGTGTCAAGGACGGGAGGACCATGAATGTCAGATTGACCCTCGGTCCACTGATACGTCAATATCAATACATGAAATTTTACTTCACGTTAAACGGGAAAGTTGTTTACTACGACCCTGTTGACCTATAGAGGTACATTTTTTTTATGTTGACATCGGGATAGAGTAGACATGTGTTTTTAATTGAATTTTACCTAGTATCTAAATTTACATTTTGATATTTTGAGAATCTTCTTTTGTATCATCATTTAGAAACACTGACACCCGATCCGTTCGGAAGAATCTATACCGTGGTTTTCGTGTCCTTTAGTCTCTCTTTTACTCTATTTAACCTGAAGTCTTCATTTTTACAAACACAAGTTTCTTGTGAAAGTTCTTCCACTTTTCAAAGAGGGTGTCTTTCCCTCTTTTATAAACGTTTAATCATACTCTAAACACAATCCTTATGCGTTTGAGTTGTTATTTATTTTCGGGTTGAATTTTCACCTGTTTCCTAGGTTTATCTACAAAGAAGTTTCTTCTATAAGT
The DNA here is from genome assembly GCA_006410555.1 of Capra ibex. Lineage (NCBI taxonomy): Eukaryota > Metazoa > Chordata > Mammalia > Artiodactyla > Bovidae > Capra > Capra ibex. The sequence goes on from SJYO01038430.1 coordinate 138,840, forward strand.
TTGACTGGTTATTCGTGTACTTTTCTACGAGTTGTAGCAATCATAATCCTACGAATACGAATCAGTGAGGTAGTATAGACTGAGAAACTCTGGGGTACACGACATCGGGTGGTTTGAGAAGACAGGTACCCTCAGAGGTCTGTTCTTATGATCCCACCGGTTGATAAGGGAAGAGACCCCTATAAATTATGACTAGTTTCGGTGTTACTCTATGGTGAAGAGTGTGTAATCCTACTGACATTAGTCTTTCTGTCTATTATCGTTCACAACCATTCCTACACCTTTTCAACCTTGGGAATTTATAACGACCACCCCTACACTTTACCACATTAACGAAACCTTTCGTTAACCGTCAAGAAGTTTTATAATTTGTATACTGGATCGTTCAGATGAGGATCCACACATGAGGTCTTTTTACTTTTGCACGTACTTACATGAACCATGTTCTTACAATTATCGTCGTAATAAGTATGATCGGATTTCTCCCTTCTTTGGGGTTTCAGGTAATTGACTAGTCACCCATTTATTTTTCATACCATGTCCGTATGTCACCTTATAATAAATAGTTATTGCTTATGACACATACACGATGTAATTTCTTGGAACTTCAGTAATACGATTCACTTTCTTCGGTCTGTGTTCTCTGGTGTATAATATACTAAGTCAAATGTATTTTACAGGTCTTATCTGTTTAGATATCTCTGTCTTTCATCTAACCACTAACGGTTCCTGACCTCTCCGGCCCCAACCCTCCCTTATCTTTTACTACTCAAAAAACCCCCCTCCGATTACTTTTACAAGACCCCAACCATCAGTTCTAGTGTCTTGAGACTTAGATGATTTTTGTTCAACACGTGAAAATTATGTACCTAAAATACCACACACTTAATATAGAGTCATTTTGAAACAATTTTTCACTTCGTGTTCTGTGAACCCTCAGATTAGAACTCATACTCTCGCCACCTCCCAACCCCCATACAATAGTCATTCGATTTCGTAGATTCGCTTCAATTTCACTTGAGACTTCCTACTTCTCTTTCGATCTTCTTATAACCCAATTTTCCTGTCATCCGGGACTCAGTTCTTTTCTACGTCTCCTTAACTCCCTTCAGGTCTTACTGACCTGATATTCACCCTCTCCCGTACTGTATTCCAACCCCTCAATTCGTTCCTGGTATAGTGTGACCTAGACAACCGGTGCAATTACCAAAAATGATTCTTGTCACCCGTCGGTGACTTCTTAAAATTCCACACACATACACTGTCTTTCTCTCTCTCTCTGAACCACTGTACTAGATCTAGACATTAAAATTTTCTAGTGAGACCGACGAGGTACCTCTTGTCTAACTATCCCTCGACGCCACCTACGTCCTTTTGGGCAACTATCACTGACCTCATCAGGTCTGGTCTTTCCTACCACCGTCCACCACTGAACCCTGTTCCACAGTCATCGTCTCTACCTCCTCCATTCAATCTGTCCTGAACCACTACAAATCTTGTCGTAGTCACGGACCATGCATCCTCCATGAGTCATCCACTTAGAACTTACTTACTTAAACGTATACCAACTAATCCCTCTTCTTCCACAATTCTTACTTAAAGACAAAAGACCGAACTAGTCGCCACCTCTACGACAACGGCAAGAGACTCTACTTCGACGACCCCCTCCTCCTGACCCAACCCTCCTTTTCTAACTCAAGTCAAAACTTGTACAACTTAAATTGTAAAGTCACTCTTTAAGTTCACCTCTACAGTTCGTCTGTCAATTTACCTAGAAAGACTGAGAAGGACGGCATGTACGGTACGACGGAGTTTCTAGTCAGATCTCTAACAAAACTGTAGAACAAAACTAAAGACCAAACTACCAAAATCTGTAATTTCATGAAGTATGATCGATTTTGAACAAATGATCTATGGAAACCTTTTTTCAGACTAAACTAAACGTTGTGTCCTTTCTTCTTTCCCAACCCAAAACAACCTCCGGTTTGTGTAAATAAGATCGAAACGTAACTACCGAACCAAACCAAGAACAGGGACCTACGGGGTCGAACCCCGAACTCCGTGAATGACAGTAACACGGTCCTAATTCCACAGGTCTTACACGAATCGAAGTTATATCCATTTACAAGACGTGTAACTAGGTTCCTAAAATAGATTAATTGTTTTTGGGACCGACCATTTATGCAAGCCGACAGAGCCCCGGAGACTCTCCGACAAATAGCTAACAACATAGTGAAACCGACCTACCCTTTTATAATTACTACCGTACTCTCGCTGGTTTTGTAGGTTGAGAGAATTGGTCATTTATACATTTACAAGAACACCGAACGTCATCCAACTTTGTTTTCGAAATAAGATCTGGCTTCCAGTTCCGGAGTGACCGTAGTGAGAACATTAAACTTCGAATACTCACAAAGAACTTACGATCCCACATTGGATGTGTCCAAAGAAAAATTTACGACCCTACAACCTTCCGTCGTATTACGACGTTTTTTTCATGTTCCTAAAATCTTAATCTTCTGGATTCAAGGTGAAGACAGTGTCAATGACAGAAACCCTGAGAATTATCTAGTACTTTTTTTGTTCAATTTCACAATCAGAGAGTCAGTACAGACTGAGAAACACTTGGGCACCTGATATCGGGTGGTCCGAGGACACAGGTACCTCAAGAGGTCCGTTCTTAGGACCTCACCCATCGGTAAGGGAAGAGGTCCTCTAGAAGGGCTAGGTCCCTGACTTGGGTCAACAGTATGTGACGTCAGTCTAAGAAATGGTAAACTCGGTGGTCTCTTCGGAAATTATTCAGTGTCTGGAAGCGAAAAACTTAGAAGTAAAGGTGTAGAACAATTACCCCAAGGGGGACTCTTGAAACTTTATATCAAGAGTCACAATTTGAGATGTCTCTTTTGACTCGGGAAACCTCTCCCAGGTCTAGTACGTGACATTGAGGTCCCGAATGAGTTCACCCGGAAATGGTCGGGTCGTTGAAACGTCTCACCAGGTCCCAGACCGTACAAAAGACTCCACACTTGAATGTCTTAGAGACAAACGAACGAGGAACCACTATCTTTTGATGACCCCTTCTAATCCAATCGTCGAAAAAGTTTTGAAATACTCATCCACTCAACACCTTTGTCGGTCAGTCGACGACTCTTCGGGGCGTCCTAGTCCACCAACCGGTTCGGGTCCTCGTCTCTTGTCGGTCCCGGATGACGTCACCGAGCGTCGTTCCTCCCTACGGGGACTTCCCTTCGGGTCGGGACGCCAACTCGGAGATCACGACCGGGAATGACGAAGAACCGACACACCAGAACTCGATCATCAGGGAATTGAAGGAGTCATTGGAGCTGACATTCTATGAACGGTCCGGGGGGAGGGTCTTTGAGTACTTTTAAGGTCCTCCCACTTGAGGGCACCAGATCTCCTAAAAAGTAGGAAACCCAGTAGTCACAGTGTAGAAGGTCCTTCGGCAGGGATCGGGAGGTTCATGAAAATATGAAGGAGACACTATCGTGAATAGTGGGAGAAAACCCTACCCAGTAGACAAAGGAAGAGAGAGAGAGAGAACGAAAGAGAAAAAGTGTGTGTGTGTGTACGATGACACTCAAAACCTCCACCGTCTGGTAACGACACAACAAATAGTGACAAGTGCATTTATCAATTGTTTATAAATAACTCATCAAAATTTCACAAAACATTTACCATCCTCAATCCGTTTACAATCATCAATAAATGTCAGTATTATTTGAACATTTGTTTCTTTAACTGTAGGGGAATACCTTTTTCTTTTAATTTTACTACTAAATTAAGTTAGTAAATAAATAAGTTGTTTATTACGGATGACACACAACTGTGATACGATTCGGGACTACCTAGTCACTATCCGGTTTTTACATGTCTGGAACAGAGTACTTCGAATTTCGAATCAGTCTGTAATTAGTACATTTATACTTTAATGTCGACAATGTTTACGAGGTTTCCTTACTATATCTCTTAGAGTTCACAGAGACTCTCTAAAGGAGACCGGTCCTTTTTTAAGGGTTTCCTTCGAGTTCATGCTTCACTTTCTCAATTGAATCCACTTCTTCCTGTTCTTCTCGAAAGACCGTCTTCCTTGAAAACAAATATCTCCGGGGTACCGCCCTCCCTGTTGTCGTTCACACTTCCTGACTTTTTCCGGCTACCTGACGTCAAACCCCACCCCCATCCCCACGGTCCTCAGACCTCTCCTTCGTCCGGAACGTACCGCAACCTCCCACAGGTAACATATCGTCGCCGTCGACTCAACCCCACCCACCCTCCCCTAACTACACGATCGTCTGTGTAGTTAAGACTAACGACTCTTTGTGACCCTTGGTTAGACTCACGGATGGTCAACACACCGTCCGAACCCGTGACTAGATCGGTGCCTCCGTCACTCCGGCGTTTTGACGTCAGGGAGTCCCGAGGGTCGTCCCCGTCGACAGACCGAGTCAGAGGGGAGGTGGTAACAATACCGGGTTCACGACGAAGAGGTTTCGGGGCCGAGTCAGTACCGGTATTGTGTTTAGGATGGTCGTACTGATCTTGGTCAACCTAAAAAAGGGTTCCTCAAAAGGGTCTTTGACTCCTCGTCTCTCTTTACATTCTTCTAATTTTAATCAGTTTGACTATACAATACTTAAATGGCATAAGTGAAATCGTCAAACGGAGTGTCACGACGACAGAGTCTTTTAGAATGAAAACTTGAAGTCGAGCAGACGTAGGACCAAGGAAGGGAGAGGAGGGAAACCTGTTCCCAGGGTCCGGGTTTCAGGATGATTCCGTTCATTTCACCAAGAGCAGAACACGGAGACAGTCACCCAGACGGGTTCTCCAAAAGTATAGCAATCACCCTTAGGACCGTCTTTCCTTAAGTCTCAGACTCCTTTGTTCGAAACTAAGGGTCAGCACTCAGAGTCTTCTGTCCCAAACCTAGGGTCTACACGGTAAACAATCGAGAGACACCGGAACCCTTTCATCGGATTCTAAAATCGGAATCTAAGAAGTAGACGTCTCACCCTACCACTAACTCGATGAAGTGTGGTAACGACACACATAAGTCACTCTTTTAATTTACTTTTTTTTTGTCGCTCACGACACGGATTATTGAATGATCCACGAGTCACACATCATTCCCAACAAAAACTCACAACAATTAATATGGTCCAAAAAGGGGGACTTGATCGTTTTATTCTATTCCCTATCTTAAAAGACCTATAAGTCAAAAATGGGAGATGTTAGAATAATTTGATCACACTAGTAAGTCTTTCTGGGCTTGATTACTTGGATTCCATTTACTTAATTCCACCTCGTTTTTTTGTGGGTTGGATAGTGGAATCAAAACAGTGAAAAAAAATTCTTGGGTGAAGTCTCAAAGTAAATTACAAAGATCGTATAATGAAATTGTTATATTAAAACATATAAAAATTGTATATAAGAAACATATACACATAAGTTTATGTATTTTATCATTATAAAATTATTGTAATTGATAATGATTATCACCAACCACAAATAATTTACGGAAAAAACTTTATCCGTAATGTACTCTGAATTTAATGATTTAGGAATTGTTGATACTTTTATCATATCGGGGTAAAGTGTCTACTATTTTGTCTTTAAACCTAACGAACTCATTAAATGATTTCAACGGGGGAAACCTTCACAGGATCGTGAAGTTAAATATCTACTCCTACGACACTCCGGACTTCCTCTTACCTCGAACGGACCCAGTGTCAAAGGAGGGTCGTGAAAAGGTTCGAATCCCTCTACAAAACATCGAGTTCCCTCTTGGTAAAGTTAGACGGAATGATCCTAACATGCTCCAAGGACTTCTACTTACAGTTTAGATCTAGGGATTAGACAGGACGAGAGTTGAGACGAGAAGTAACTGTCGTGGGGACGGGCGGGGGGTTGGGACGTAAGGACGGTCGGTTCGGACTGAGGGGAGGTAGGGTCCTTGGGGGTAAGGTCAGTCTGAACCGAAGAGACCAGGATTTGTACGTCGAATGAAGAAGGATGGACAACCGGAAACATTACGAAGATTGTGGGCGTAAGAAAACAAATCTAGGATAAGTATCAAATAACGGGGGAAGTTCGGGAAAGAGAAGGTCTTTCGAGTGGAAGGGATCATCAATATCGAAGACAAATAATCTACGGGTGAGAGACACACACACACACACACACGCACTCCATCTCATGGTCTATGCCATATACACCATAGAAGTAAAAAACGACGTCATAACGTTTTGTCTAACACGACACTGGTAAAAGGTGGAACCGAAGGAACCACCGAGTCTGCCATTTCTCAGACGGACGTCACGTCTTCCGGGTCCAAGCTAGGGACCCCAGTCTTACTAGGGGACTTCTTCCCTTACCGTTTGATGAGGTCATAGGAACGGGTTTCTTAGGGTACCTCTCTCCTCGAACTGCCCGATGTCAGGTACCCCCAGTGTCTCAGCCTGTACTAACTCGCAAATTATGGGACTTTGAGTATTCCTGATCTCGACACTAAATTTGGTTCAGGGTGTACTTATGTTTCACATACGAAAAGAGTAACGTCAATTGACGAACAAGATCGGGTACTACTAGAAAGAATAGTTTTAAGGGTTTCGGAGTTTCAGACTCGGTCTACCATAGTACAACTCAGAAGTGGTGGAACAGAAAGAGGTGTCAACGAAGTACGCACACAGAGGAGTGGGTCCGGTACGACAGGGTCGGTCCACCTGTCGTGGAGAAGGACGGAGGTGGTATCGATGAGTGCGTTCCGACTAACCCGTGAGTGTTTCGTGTGTCATGTCTACCTCAGACCGGTCAACTAACCAACTTACTTTGGAATAAATAAGAGGTCTCAGAGGCGTCGTCCCAGGTCGTCGACCGGTCTGACTGACCAGAGGTCCTAGGAGGTAAGTACACCTACCCTCCGGGTCCTTCCGACGTATTCTTAGGGAGAGACTCCGACTTGAGTCAGAAGGTAGAGTCACGGGAAAACAAACACCCCTATCGCGGGTCCGGAGGACCCTTCAGACACATAAACTGACCGGAAACGTCTATCACCCATCCTGGTTTACATTTCGTGTGTCTCAACCTCCTCAGGGTACCTTAGGGGTCCCCAGTCTCAGGTCGTCCGTCTTGTCATAGGAAGGGTCCCGGTGGACCCTGAGTCCATGTCGGGGACTACCCAGTCTGTCTCGGGTTTCGTGACAACAGAAGTCGGAGTGAAGGAGAGGTCACAAGAACAGAGGAGAAGTCCAAGAGACTACCCGGGGCAGGTCGGGTGTCAACCCGAGGAGATCCGTACTCCGTATGAGACAGAGGACTCATTATCCGAATGAGACTAACTCATTTGTAAATGAGTAAGTGAATAAGAAAAAGGAAAACTCTATGTTAAGTGTGTAGTATTTTAAGTAGAAAATTTCCTATGTCACGTCACCGAAAAATTATATCAGTACTTTAATACGTCGGTAGTGACACAGAATTAAGGTCTTGTAACAGTAGTGATGGAGGGGTGGAGGGGGGGTTTTGAGTCAGGGTAGTCGTAAGCGAGGGGTAAGGGGGGAGAGGGCCGGAGACCGTCGATGATTAACTGAAAGAAAAGGGGACCTAAAGGGACATGCCCATAAAGTATAGTTACCTGAGTATGTTATACACAGGACAATCCTGATCGAAGAAAGTGAATTATACAAAAGTTCCAAGTGGACACAACATCGGACACAAGGGACCACCGAGTCTCCTATTTCGTAGACGGACGGTACACCCTCTGGACCCAAGCTAGGGCCCCAACCCTTCTAGGGGACCTCTTCCTTTACCGTTGGGTGAGGTCATAAGAACGGACCTCTTAGGGTACCTGTCTCCTAGGACCGCCCGATGTCAGGTGCCCCAGTGTTTCTCGGTCCGTGCTGACTCGCTCAAGTGAGATAACATCGCACACGTCATGAAACAAGGAAAAACACTGACTTGTCATAAGGTACATATCTATATAATGTAAAATAAATGTGTAAGTAGTCAACTACTTGTAAACACAAAAGTAAAAGTCGGTAATACTCATTGTGACGACACTTGTACACACATGTTTAAAACACACTTACATACAAAAACATAGAGAACCGGTCTATGGATCTTCATCTTGACGATCCAGTACACCATTGAGATACAAATTGTAAAACTCTTTACCAGTCCGACAAAAGGTTTCATCGATATGGTAAAATTGTAAGAGTGGTCGTTATATTGTGCACTCCGAAGACTAAAGAGGTGTGGAAACGGCTGTGGATAACGACAGAAAAAACAGTCTCGGCAACACACTTCACTATGGAGAAACACCAAAACCAAACATAAAGGAACTACCGATTACTACTTGCAGAAAAGTACTCCAAAAAAAAAAACCAGTAAACATGTAAAAGAAACCGTAAATAAATAAGAATTCCGGGTAATACTCGTCATACGGGGTGAGTCGTAACTTAGTACTACATAGCACTACTGGAAACGGAAAGTTTCTTGCAAGTCAGACCATTCTCTTAACATCAATCATGTATGTCTTACAATTCACAGATATCTGTTCTCCCCGTAAGTCAGACCCGGACCTCTACAATCATAAACCTATATTCCTCGACCCATCTTTCTGTAAGACCCGTCAACCTCATTACATTCGTATTCGTGAGACATACCTCCTCCTTTGCCGTTGGGAGAGGTCACGAGAACGGACTTTTTAAGGTACCTGTCTCCTCGGACCGTCCGATATACCCCGACGTTTCCCAGCCTGTACTGACTCACTGTCTCGTGTGTCCGTGAAACAATAATCTTTTTATGAAATACAACACTACTTAAGGCTCCATTACAATACTTTCGTGGACCGTATCGCGAGCTGTGTACCACCCGACGACAATACATCAATCGAGAGAGATGTCGAACGGAGAAACCAGGAACAAGACAGGAGAATTCTGATGTGTCGAGGGAAAGGGACAAGGTCTGAAAACTTATAATTATCGAGGTTCGGTTTATTTGGAACCAAGAGGTTTGATACCAAAGTTCAGAAGAGAGTAGGATCAGTAAAACATTACTTTACCGGTGTTTCAAAAACCACGGGATAAACTTAAGACCACACCACACTGATAGTAACACATCTCGTCCCGTCACTAGGGGAAAAATCTCTAAAATACTCAGACAATTGTACCGAACTCAAACGTAATCGAAAGAACCGTCTACGTAATATGAGACTCTCAGACAATTCGAACAGACGTCTCTTGATCCTGAAGGATATGAAGATTTTGGATGACTAATCCAAACAAACGGTTCCAATAAAATTGGATTTCAGTTCTGGTGAAATGTCACAATATCGCGGTACGTCGACACTTTCACCACCACCATCATACCTCTGATGGTGCTTCCCTAGACCGGAAAGAGTAGAAGTCAGATTCTCTTCCCCAGGGAAGGTTCCCTCTTCCAAGATCTGTCGTCTTGATTAGTCTCATAGAGGTAAGTAGTAAAATTGAAGGAAAGATGCATTCCAAAAAGGAAAAAAATTTTTTAGTAAAAGACAGTCGACTAACAACAACAAGTCAGCGAGTCAGCACAGGTCGAGAAACGCTGGAGTACCTGACGTCGTACGGTCCGAAGGGACAGGAAGTGGTCGAGGACCTCGAACGAGTTTGAGTACAGGTAGCTTAGACACTACGGTAGGTTGGTAGAGTAGGAGACAGTAGGGGAAGAAGACGGAAGTCAGAAAGGGTCGCAGTCCCAGAAAAGTGGTCCCAGTCGACTAATCAGGGTAGTCTATAAACACGACTAGGGTCCGATTCACACACCCTTTTCTCTTCTTCAACCCTATATATGGGACCTTCCGTCACACCAAGTTATCTCTCTCCCACCCGAGGTCGGGTCCGACGGTGAATGATTCGTACACTAGAATTCGTTCAGTCAATGGGAGAGAGAAATACTGAGGAAGAGATTAGTGTCCTGGTCTACTCTAATATTTACAGTTCACGGACCACGCATCATCCGACGAGATCTTTGTGCTCGAGAAAACTTGTGGTGTCAAATTCTCAAAACTTTCTGATCTTCTCGGTTCGTACAACACACCAGTCACTGGGAGATGTTTGTCGAAAGTCTCGTGGCACTAGGAATTTTGTGAATGAACACGAGGTAAAGGGGTGGTGGTCAAGTCTGGTCCTCGAGGAACACCCGTTCTAGGTACAGACTAAGTTGACATGGGAGTCACGAGTTGTGTCTCGGACTGAACCTCTTCTCGGATGAAACAATGACCCTGTTTGGACTTAATTACTTCCGGTTTAAAAAAAGGACAGATCTCCCGGTCTATAACACCAACCGAAACGTGTCAGGTGAAAAAAATGACTTTTAGAGTATCCCAAGACCTCGAATCGTCATCATCGAGTTCACGGTTGGGTCAAAATCTTTAAACCCGATGAAGACACAGAGTGACGGTATCCTATTGTCCGAAGGACCGTTGTGGGTCGACGGGAGACACCGTCGGATGTCCGGACGACACCACGGTCATCCACCGTGAGTACCGGGAAAGGGTGTGAAGTCGACGGATCTGTCAGGAACGGCAGAACAGTGGTCCCGTCGACCACTCACCCTGTATTGAATCTCGGGACTTATCTCTATGGGTCTATCCCCACGGGACCTGATGGAGGAGGGGAAAGACCGGAACATAACAACCTAAACACAAAATAACTCAGGGACGGTACCGTGCGTGACGAACCCCTTCGTCTCGACAGAGGGTATCTTCTAGGGTCCTCCCGTAATGCCCTTAGACACGAAGACAGGTAGGAAGACCGTGTCGAGTACGGAGACGGAGGTTCTTCAGCACGGACACCGAGAACGAGACGTGATGTGAGTGTACCGCGAAGGAACGTAAAATCGACAAACGTTCCATTGACACGTCACTTATGGAACCTCCGTTCTTGTGACATCTTAAGTAGTCTCTCAGGAGCCATAGGACGAATCTCAGGATGCACCAGATCCTTTTTTGTCTTTCTTTTCCTCACTCCGTTTTACATTACTCTTAGACTCACTTCCTATATGGACTCAAAACACATACACACACGTACGATAAAAAATTGACGACACACTCAAACTTTATTAAAGTTTTATTCAATTTTTTTATTATTAGATACGCGAAATTTACATACGGTTCAAGGACGATCTTTGATATTCTTTCTGCCCTGTTTCCTACGGGGGGGGGGGGGCGTCGAAACCGAAAATAAAAAAAATTAGGTCGCCATAAGTCACTTCAAGACTACGTCGAGGAGACGATACACGGAAACTTGTGTATCTTGTCACCATTACTACTATCGATTGTGATCTTCACGTGCATGTCAAAACCAATGGAGTCAATGGTCCAACCATTCCATCCTACCGACTCCAAGTCTCCAATTGCACTGGACGGGTGTCAGTGTGTCAGACCTTCTCTGTCCACGCCCGAATGCAGGTATAGTCCGACAAGGTTCCGACCACGAAAGACTCGAAGACATACATATAGATATTTCTCTTTCCTAACCCATCTGACTAGAGTCGTGTAGGAAGAAATGTAAGTCTTTGACCTTTTGATATGCTATCCTTCAATTGACCAATACTTCGTACGTCCATACAATGAGTCACGTGGAATGAACATTAACGACGTATTCACGGTCAGGAGGGGAGAGTGACGGGTGGGTGACGGAAGACCTCATCAGGTCTATACCGTCACGACCCTACCCGGCGGAGTGGTCCTTACTCTCGTAGACCTCGCTAAGGATCCCCGTTCCGGGACTCTGTGGGAACTTTCTCTCACAAGCCAAGTTCCTGACTATCGTTTTCTACGGTCTCTTCGGGGTACAGACACCTCAACATCGCGACCCTGGACGGACCTTAACGGATTGGGACCGGCCCAAGACTCTCGTCGGAAAGGACGGAGCGGGGTGGGGAGGGCCGGGTCCCGTTGGAACATCTATTCCGTGTCTACCTCCGACGCACTCCTAAGATCGGGGTCCGTGGAACGGAGACGAGTCTTTCGTCCCGGACTACGACAATAATGACATTTGTCCTGGAAGACGCTCCGAGGTCGGTCCCGGGACAACGGGTCTATCGTTAGTACTAACTCAGACGTACCGAGTGACGAAGGTCCGGAGACCACGTCCACCCTGTCCCGAGGGGTGGGAAGTCCGGGGAGGGGTCGACGTCGACTCCCGTCAAGTACACCTCCCAGAACTTTGGTCAACCTTGTTACGTTCGCCAAGTCACCGGCGAAACATAACTAACCAGTATTTCTTCCTTCTTTTTGGTTCACCATGGAGGGAGGGGACTCATCTTCTCGAGTAGTTCGACCTTATTGAGTTTTGATAGGACATAGGGACAGACCCTGAGGGAGGGAGGGCGGTTATTTGTCGTTTGGACTCCTCAAGAGAGAAGAAACCTTCAGTACGACCACGGGCACTGACGATCCTCAAGTGAAGGGTCGAAGAAACTACGACATGTATAAAACTTAGGATTCTAAAATCAAGACCGTCCCTGAACTCTTTAGTAAATTAAGTCAAGGGAATAAAATGGTGTCTCTTTTCACTCCGGGTTTCTCTGTCTAAACAGGTCCAGTGTGTCGATCAACAACTCCCTCGGTACTGACTTTGGGTACCGGAGGTCGGGGTCCGGACACAGATTCATAGGAGTCGGGACTCTCACTCTTCGGTGTGGATGTGGAGGGTGTATATACGTCCTCGGGCTCAAGAACCCTTTTCTGTCCGTACACTCATATCCCCTCTCTAGACACATCCGTAAAACATCTTACGGTGTCCGTACGTAAACAGGTCGGGGACTCGGTGACACGGTCGCGGTCCTCAGCTCTGTGTTACGTAAAGATCCCCCGGTACGACTGATGACCCTGACACCCTGTCCCTTTGACTGTCGACATCTATGTCCGATCGTATTCGGTGCCGAAAGAATCCCTTCCGAAGACCCTTCTTCTTCCCCGTCCAGAAAGAAAAAGAAAAAATTTCACTAAAGAAAAAAGTTTACTAAAAAAATAACCGCATATCAACCAAATGTTGTACAATCAAAGACGACATGTCGCTTCACTCAGTCTACATGTATATGTATGAAAAAGTCTAGCGAAAGGGATGTCCGGTGATATCTCATAACTTGTCACAAGGGACACGATACATTATCCGAGAATAATCAATAGATAAAATATCTATCACACACACACACAGTTAGAGTTCGAGGGTTAAATCAGGAGGGGATGACGGAAAGGGGGAACCATTAGTATTCAAACAAAAGCTGTAGACACTGAACTAAAGACAACCAAAAAATTTTTTATAAAAATAGATAAATAAAAGCCAGCACGACCAGGAATGACGACGCCCCGATCAAAAGAGATCAGCGTCACTCGCCCGACGGAACAGCGACGTCGCCGATCAGGACGACGCTCCGCGTCCGAGATCCACACACCCAGAGTCGCCAACGGAGGGACTTCGCACCCCCGAGGTCCCGACGTCGAGAGACCGAGACCTCTCGTCCGGACTACCAACGTCACGCGTCCGAATCATCCGTGCTCCGTCCACCCTAGAAGGACCTGGTCCCTAGTTTGGGAACAGAGGACGTAACCGTCCGCCTAAAAAAATGGTGACTCGGTGGTCCCTTCGGGGACTAAAGACGAAACATTTTTCCAAGTAAACATAGAAAAAAAAAAACAAAAATCTAAGGTGGACATTTACTATAACGTATAAATGGAAAGAGACAGACTGAACGAAGTGACTCATATTTTCAGAGATCCAGGTTTCAAAAAGAAAAGGATTCTTTCAAAAAAAGAAAAATTCCTCATTATCATACAAGTAACAATATTTTTTATGTCGTTGTTTTGAAGATTGTTAGGTCTTCGTAAGTGTCATCCTTCACTTTCAAACTGAGGGAAGGCGTGGACTCCATTGGCGACTACGGACAAACCAGGTCTCGGAAGTCCTGAGAGGACTTCTATCTACCCTCTCGACGATGAAAAGAGGGGGAGGAACCAAGCAATGAGAGGACACCTTTAGTAGTCGAAACGCCGACGACGACGACAACAAGTCAACGGGTCAGCACAGGCTGAGAAACACTGGGGTACCTGACGTCGTGTTATTCGGAGGGGCAGGGAGTGGTAGAGGGCTTCAACCGGGTTCAAGTACAAGTAACGTAGCCACTACGGTAGGTCGGTAGAATAGGAGACTACGGGAGAAGAGTAAGACGGGAATTAGTAAGGGTAGTAGTCCCTGAAAAGGTTACTCAGTCGTCAAGTGTAGTCTACTGGTTTTATGACCTCGAAGTCGAAGTCGTAGTCAAGAAGGTCACTTATAAGTAACAACTAAAGGGAATTCTAACTGACCAAACTAGAGAAACGACAGGTTCCCTGAGAGTTCTCAGAAGAGGTCGTGGTGTCAAAATTCCGTAGTTAAGAAACCACAAGACACAAGAAATAACCAGTTCGAGAGTGGTAGCATGTACTGGTGACCCTTCTGGTATCGGAACTGAGATGCCTGGAAATAACCGTCTTACAAAGACGAAAAGTTGTGTGACAGATCCAAACAGGACGGTTCTTCGTCCTTTGGAAATAAGATGGTAACGGGAACGGACCCTTAAACTCCGGTAGGATGGTTAGGTGTCTTTTAAACCTCGTGAATATAAGATTCAAGACACACGTGGAACCTACATAGTAGGATCAAATGACAATGAAGGTATTTTACCCCATCTATGAGTAATCTTTTACTACTATTGTTATTTTATCCAAGAAGGTAAACATATCACGAAATAACGTATGGTTCACGAAAATATATAAAAACAGAACAGCAAAGAAGTACCGCGGGGACGCACTGTATGCCTCATCCCGACCACCGCAGGAGAGGGTAAAGATTGTCAACACCTTGTCCGAGTCTCTCGTACTCGACAGTGAGTCTACTCCGGTTTGCTCTAAGTGTCTCCGACTCAGTGAGCAAGCAGGTGCCGACGGGTGGTACTTAAGGTCGAGTACATGTTGAGGGTCCGTCATCACCCCCCGTCCTTTTATTTACGGTGTCGGACGCACACTTGGCTCCCCAGACAGTAAATAAAAGTACGGGACGTGATGCCGGACCCTCAACATGTGCTCGACCTTAAGTCGAGACCTGACGATCACACACCAAAGGAGAGGTAGTAGAGGGGACCCAGTGGGGGTTAATCACAGTGGGTGGTGACGGGACGGTTCGTCCTCTGGATCAAGTAATCTCTTCCCGGAAGGTGTTCAGACCTCACACGGGTCTTTCCGGACGCCACGGGTGGGGGTGAGGAGTCGGGGGCCGGTGTCCGACGAGACGGGACTCACCGTTGGACGTAATTCGTAAGGTGAATAGTAGAGTCCCTACTACCTTAGGATTGGAAAAGCCTCTGTGGCACGAGACAGTGTTCGTAACGAGAAAAATTTTCTCTAATTAAGTGAACGGCGTGAAACAAGCAACCACTTTTAGCGTCCCCTCTCGTTCCCACCGAAAGAGTCCGGAGTCTCCGGGAAAGTCGACGAGAGTCGTCCGTAGGTGGGCGGGTCGACAGGGTCCTGAAACTTTACTGACGGACGACCCGTAAGTGAACGTTTCGTTGTTTTACTTTACCTCCTCTGGACCCAAACACTTTGGGATTGAAAACCCCGACGAGACGTGGGACTCCCTTCATCCCCTCCCGGGTGAGTCGAGACTTTCCCCTTTTCAACAAACCTCAACCCCAGTGAACATCAAAAACAAACAAGACCAGGAAGGAACTAAGTGGTCCATGGGGGCGAGGAATACCTCAAGACGGAACACCATAGACAAAATTAGGAATGTTGGTGGAACGTATCATCCCTAATTATCGGGGCCACAGTGTCGATTAATCACTGTCTTGGTCTTAGATTTGAGGTCGGAAACCTGAGGTCCTGGCAACGTCATTCTAAATGCAGGATCCTTACTAGGAAGCCCAAACGTTTTGGGAAAGAGAGTCTAACGTCATGTGCACACACACACACACACACAGACACACACACACGCGCACGTGCGTGCACGTGAGTCATCACAGACTGGGACACGTTGGGACACCTGACATCGGGTGGTCTGACGAGACAGGTACCTCACCCGGACATTTCTCTGACTCCGAGTCTCCTATTATATGGAAAGGACCCCACAGTCCTCCACCGTCTTGATCTTGAACTTACGTCTAGAAGACAGGAAGCGAGAAAGATGAGACAAGTAACTTTCCTATCGTTCAAACCTCTTCGGAAGAGAGGGTCGTAAAGGAGGAGAATTTTCTTTTGGGACATGTCTTCACATGTCTTTTTCCTTTGGAGTCGTACGATTATACGTATGTTGTTCATCGAGGTTTAACAACGATTAGTCTCTGTATGTCTAATTTTCCTATCGTACTTTAGACGAATATGGATAACGTGAACGTCACTAATCCTTCAACCGACGACGGTTCACAGGTGCCATGTGTCCTTGGACACACTCTTCTGAGTGTGTCCAGGTTTTCCCGTATACGTTGTCCTACAAGAAACTCACAACGAAAACTACTGGATCTCTACCTACAATGGACCCATCCATACGGATCCTCTCGTCTCTCCCTTATAGAGACTACCTACACAACACCTCTTAATTCAACGTTAAATTTTACCTTACTAATATATGAATCGTTACACTTGTATAAAATTTTACGTCAATAAACACCCTTTTTCATCATTTATGTGTGTACGTGTAATTTTTTTCTTTTCTTTTGGGACGAACCGAATCCAGAACCCTTTTTTTTCTTAAAGACAGAACAGAGGAGTCATCGGTCGCAGTCGGTCCGTGTCTCATACACACACGGACAAACAACTTATTTACTTGTTTTCTCACGGACCTTGACCGGACCGGTTTGATGAGTCCAGTAGGACACACTGGGACAGAATCTTAGGGACCCACGAACGGTTAAACGATGATGGTTGAACTCCGGTCTAGCGAAACAAGGTAGTGTCTCTCCTTTTATCCAATCCCACCGTCCGTTTTTGGCGAGACATTACTCATGGACGATATACGGTCCATGACCCGACCCTAGGGACGTTCAGTCTTTAATAACAGGGACGAACTATCCACTCCTTTAACTCTGAGTCTTAAATAAACAAGTCGTAATAAATCGACCTGATCTTAAACTTAGGTCCAGACTGAATGAGGTCTCGGAAGAGTAAGTGGAAAAATAATGTGATGTGAGTTGGGAATTCCCCGTCCTTCTCTTTCGTAGAGTTAGAAAAAAGAAGTCGTAACGGAGGTCTTCTCACGACGAAGGTCTTAAGAGTCCCGGGTCCGTCCCTTTGCACCCAGTGACTGGGTTAAGTCCGTATTTCCCAAAACCGAAGTAACTCAAAGAAGACAGGTTTAAGGACACAATCGAGTAGAGGGAACCACATACAATATCGTCGAAGGTTTCACCAGAGGAACAGGGGCAAAAGATAAGACAGAGGAAAGTCTGACTCGAACGAATTCGATAATCCAATTAAGATATTAAAGAAAATGGGGTTTGAAGTCACTGTTGGGGTGAACGGATACCACTCGGAGATTCCTTACCGTTTATCCAAAAGAAAATAACTACCACCGATTGACCTCGGTCACAACTCCTCCGAGAGAGTTCCCGAGGTATCCTTTCTCGACGATTCTCTCTAAACACTACAGACTGAGTCTACGTTCTCGGATCCTGGTGTACGGTCCACAAACAGTTGGGAAATCTAACCCAAAAATTACAGCCCAGGTGATAACTAAAGGACTCCTGGACACTTGGAGACCTACGACATACATTTCTTTCAAAACACAACAACAAAAAAAAAAAATCACATACACATGGACACGTGAAAAGACCTTTCCTAGTAGTCGAAACTAGTATAAGAGTCTCCTCAGGTACCGAGTTTTTCCAAATACGGGTGACGGAACAGGAGGACCGAACCGAAAACTCTGGGAGACAATCCGGGACGTATAGAACCGTCGACGGACAAGGACACGACAATTGACAGTGTACCTACCTAGACGGACCACCAGAGAAACCCATATGGAAGAGTAACGAAGGAGACGGAGACTTGTCATAGAATACAGAAAACGGACCTGACCGCACGTAAAGGAGGAGGAGGAGATTTAACAAGGACAAGAAGTTCTGTCTCAAGTATAGAAAGGGAGTCTTTGGAGACTAAACGAAGTCAGGAAGGACTAAAAGATCAGAACACCTGACTCCCGGTCTTTGGACTTCGGACGGTCGGTCTTAGTGTCAACTTTAGTCTTGAGGTCAGAGAGTCAAGAGTCTTGGAACGCGAGAGGTACCGTGGTGAACTGGACGATTTGTTCCCTTCCAAAACAGGTTTTTCTCTAAAAACAGAGTCTTTTAATGGGGGTCCCAAGAATTGGAGATTGTAAAAACTGACACCCGTAAATAAAGACGTATTTTCTACGAATTGTCATTCACCATTCCATTCTCCGGTCCCTAAAACGGGTCTTCTTTTGAAAGTTTGATCTCCACCCTCTTCTCCCAAGGGTCGGAGGAGAGAGTTGTGAAATGGGAGTGTGAAGCACGGAGTCAACACGTTCTGGAGAAAGTCCCGGAGTATGTTGGGCACGACGGAAGATGAGACTAACTCTCCGAAATGGAGACGGACTTTGTGAGGAGGGGAGGGAACGGGAGAAAACAGACCGATGGACAAGAGTAGTGAAGGAGACTCTCCGGACTACCTAGTAATTCTGAGCCAATCCAAGGGACCAACATGTGAACGTTGGACGTCGGGGGAAGGATCGTGAGCAGTCTACACACCACTACACGAACGACCAGACAGAGGGGAGTCCGAAATTGACGGACAGAGTAACGGACGTTTCCGTCCCTTGTTTACTCAAGTGTCCGACTCACTTGTTTACTCATGTACAACACAGACAAGTAGGAGGGCTCGGAAGTAGTGGACGAATAAGTTGTCGTGTCCGTAATCTGAACCGAACCAGGTCTCCCCGTCGATGATGTCAAATACCGTATTCTTACCTCGGTTCTGAGTTGGGGTTCGTAGACCTGAGAGACGGTCACGGGAAAACAGACCTTGGGTAACTACTCATCTGTCGGAGGGTCAAGGGGGTTTGTGGGTAAGGATTATGCGTCGAAGACGGAACAACCACTTTGCGAGACCTGACGACCAGAGGAGGAAAGGACCGGAGGATGTTGTGAAGACCACCCTCTGGTGTGTGATGTACGAAACCAAAGGATAATAGGACTCAGGAGGGAGGTGTTGATTTAAGGGTTCCCGTTTGGGGGACAGAAGAGTGTGGGGGTAACGTCTTTAGTCGTGTCCTGGTTCACGTATAGTACGACTAAACAACCTCAGGTAAATCAGAAAACAGAAGGTACAAGGTACCTCGGTCCAAGTCACATCTCCTCCCCACCACTCCACTCTCCCCAAGTCCGAAGTCTCGGTAATAACTGAACCCAAGGTCAGTGTCATAACGGGGAATGGATCGAAACACTGGAAATAACTCAGTAAAGTGGAGTGACTCGGACAACGGAGTAGGTACTTTTCTCCTCTAATTACAGTCGAGGAATTCGTACACACTTTTCACTTGCTCTCTTACATACGTTTCAAGGGTCCGTCAAGGACGAACACCCTCCACGAGTCATTCTCGACCAAGAGAAATGAGGGGAAGAGAGATAGATGGGGGTGTAATATCCCAGGGGACGATGGTCCTGGATTTTATGGGGTCCGAAAATCCATACCAAGTTTGGAGTACGAACAAGTAAATAGGTCGTCGACGACTCGAGGATGGTGTACGATCCGCGACCGTACATCTCAGTTCATCCAAGTGTACCTGAAAGGATCTTTGGATTAGATCGTAAAGATTGTGAGAAAGGTAGAAAGGAACCCAAGTTTCTCAAGGTTAAGGTTTGTCGGTGGTATGTCTATTTGAACTCTTCACCCTAGGAAGATATTTGATGATCGATGTATCTACTCTTCACAGTAACCTGTAAACCACGATTCGTACCACCTTAAGATTCCTGTCTCTAGACACCTGACCTACGCAGTCCTCTCGGAACAACCCCCTCTCAGGGGGTTCGGTCCTAACATGAAACATGAAGGGTACTTTCATCCTAATTTCATCCGTCTCTCAGTCCCTCTCTCGTAAGACCTACCTCCCTTCCGTGTAAGAAACGAGTCTTCCGACCTTCCTATTCTCACTTCCGTCTGAGTAAATTCCCTTCTCTCTCTCCTTCTCCTTCACACCCCAGTACCCATAAACTGAGAGTCTCCAGGTATTGATAAAGGTTTAGGTAGATCGGAGGGCACAACTAAAAAGTACAGAAGGTGAGAATACAGGTACTATTTGGTATGTGACTTTTATAAAGACAGAGAGAGATCTGACAACAGTCTTCCACGTCTACAGTTACGTTCCGTGTCTGAACCGACCTGTCGTGATTACCACCGTCGGTAGTTGGCTTTGCTGTCCACTCTCTCGAGGAAGGTGGGAGGGAAACGGTCTTGAGACGTCTGGTACTAGGACTCGGACGAGGATGGGAACCGGACAGGGGGACGACAGAAGAGGTCTCCGTCCCTTTACCGGAGTCGGATTTCCTGACAAGAAGTGGACCACGTTACCTAATAAGTCCTCTACACCTCACCCTTCGAGATCGAGACCTAGGGTCGAGGTAGTAAGTGACTGAAACACTGGAATCCGCTCAGTAAACGAAATGACTTCGTTGTTTTACAAACTCTTCGGATAACAATCCCCAATTCATATGTACAAGTTCAATAGTACTAAGACGGTAGCACAGAAAAGTACAACTCGTCAGGCGTCAGTGACAGGGGCCGTTCCCGAAGAAACCGGACAAGGAAACCTTCAAAACTATCTTTAATCCCTTCCACCTCACAAGACGGGAGAGTAACGTCAGAGACGATAAAAGGACGGGCGAGGGGATCACGAGGTCGTACGTCGACAACCCAATTCCAACTTTATCAGATGAAACATGTCTCTCACTCGACATGATGAGTGTCGGTAGGTGTACTATACATAACTAAAACGGCGACTCTGTCGACTTCGGGTCTCTTCGTCTCACTAAATAGACTCCAGTGTGTCTATCGTAAATCTTGGACCAGACCGACGAACGTCTCAAACAAAATGACATTGAGTGACGACGGAGGGAGACGGTCTAGGGTCCGAGTCCGACCTACGAAACTCAGAGATCAACACTAACACGTTTCTTGACTGACTTTTCCGTCTTTTTCTACGAAAGTTTCTCCCGTCTGACCCGTGAAGTCATCGTCGGCGACTATAACTAGTACCCTCCACGGTTAAAAGTAAAAGGGAAGTTCGTCTAGAAATTCCGAAAATAGACGGTCATGACTGGTGGAAACACTCTCAGTATTGCCACCATCTTAAGTTGGCATGACCCTGAAATATTACAGCTCCACCGTGACGGAGTCTGACCGACTCTCTGAATCGACATGACTCGATCAAGAGAGAAGAGACGAGGAGACAGTACTTGAACTAGAGTCGTGAGACAGAGGAATAAACGGAGAAGTCACGGTTCGTGTATCAGAAATTTTCTTTTTTACTACATTTAACCGAGATGTTCAGTCTCGGATCTCAGGTCAGGACCAAGGCTGAGAACCAACTTAAAGTCTTAAGATACCTGTGGAACAAAGAAGTGGACTTTCGTTGATAAAGACATTTGTAAACCATCTATTGAGGAGACTCGGTCCGAGACACAATTAGTGACTCCTTAGTCTCCGGAACCCTCGAGTACCAGAGTACACCTTTTCTGTCCGTCCATCTCTTCGTCTCATATCACATTAGTCACTACAGTCTCGTCACACCTGTCCTACAATGGTTTCGTCTCCCGCACTCCCCTGACTTAGACTGTCATCCCGTCTATCTAAGAGTGACATAAGAACACTCTCAGTCTACTCTATTACATACACGATGTCCAATATTTACCACTCTTCAATAAGAGACGACGATCTGGACAGGTGTGTGTTAGTGTGCACAAACAAGATGGTGACTATTGGACGAAGGGGACGGAGGTGAGGGTGGGTGGTCAAAAAGGGTCGAACGTTCATAGAGATAGACGTTCTCTATTGGTTCCCACCTCTTTTCCCTCACCCACACTCGGGAAGATACACACTATAAAAGTCGTAACTATGTCCTATCCTTTATTGTGATATTAATTCTCATTACGGTCAGTCACTCGTCTATCGATCATCTACACGAAACTTCTGTGAAGAGAGAGTTAGATTACTCAACAACCAAATTGACTAACGAGACAGAAATAGGTCCCGGTTATCGTTTAGTCACTACGAGTAACTCGTTTCACTCTCACAATCGAACATAAATGAACCAAGGACCCTCATTAATAATCACAAAATTCGAAGATAAAATACGGGAGGAGAAGGAAGGTCATGGGTCGCTCCTGTCTAAAAATGTCCTTTGTCGTATGAGAGTCCAATCTAAATAAATAGTATAGTGTTTTTAACAAACCATAGAAGAAAAATGGTCCGTGACAAGAACTATCTGTTTATAGGGACAGGAGTTTCTCGAATAAAGACATGTTCACCACCAGGAACCCATCTTTCTCCGTCTTTGTTTGTTATTTGTCATTTATCTTACGTGTTCATTCGATATATACAATCCTCTATTCTTCACGATTACCTTTTTTTCATTTTCATCTTAGACCATACGGTCCTTATATGACGAGTCCCACCTATCCGGTGTAAGGATTCCACCACACCCTCGCCAGAACTTCTTAATAACACAGATAGGGTCGTGTCAGACGGTCACAAAAAGGTATAATCTTCACACGACTAGGAGTAGAATAGTCAGTGGTTTGGACAGACCTTAGTATGACTGGTCCGGACTTTACGGTGGTGGAAACTTAACTCAAACATAGTTCCTTCTCATCTCCCCGTCGTTGGACCCTAAGTTCCGTCTTTTGTCTCTTGGACATGGAGGAAAGGTCACAACCGTCGGGTGTTCGAGTTCCCTCTATAGGACTCTTCTCGGGTCCGCAAAGTGGGAGATGACGGAAGTCACGGACCGACGAATTACACAATTCAGGAACCCCTATACTTGTGCTATCAGAGATAGGAATTCCTCTATTGAAGAACACTTCAAAATATATACGTATATATATACATAAATAATAAAATAAATTAAATCTCACCTCTTTCACAATAATGAGAACGGACCTTTTAGGGTGCCTGTCTCCTCGGACCACCCGACGTCAGGTACCGCAGTGATTCTCAGCCTGTGTTGACTCGCTGAAGTGAAAGTGAAAAGTGAAAGTACGTAACCTCTTCCGTTACCGTTGGGTGAGGTCACAAGAACGGACCTCTTAGGGTCCCTGCCACCTCGGAGCACCCGACGGCAGACACCCTAACGTGTCTCAGTCTGTGCTGACTTCACTGAATCGTCGTCGTCGTCGTCTTTTATGTCACGATATCTTGTTTTTTTTATAAATAGGGGAGGAAAATACAGGTTTTTCCCAAACTCCACTGAATTTAATTTTATGTTTGTATCTACATGTGTCCTCTCAATTCTGACCTAGTTCTAGTCTTTAGTATAACCATTTTCCTTTCTATTAAGATAGTCCCAACTTGAACTCTAAAAGAAAAGGTCTTTATCCAAACAACAAAAACATTTTTATTATATCTCTTCGTTCCTCGGTAGTCGACTTAAAGAAGACAGATCTTTGGTCAGTGATATATAGATATAGACACACACAGATTAAAATGTATTTACCCTGGTCCGACATGAGAGACATTCAGTCCATTGAACACCTTATCTCATACTTAAATCAAACTTCAAAGGACTGGTCCGTTTTTTCCTATGTCTCTTAAAACCAAGAAGTCTTCTTTCCTTGAACCAAGACTACATGGAAAAATAAGTACAATCCGTAGGTCGTCGAAATTTTTTTTTTGTGATATGACACAGTCCACGACTACACCACCCGATCTCACGGAAGTCTATGATTCATTCGTAGGGTCGGAAACGGAATTCTTCGAATGAACCTGACGATTGTAGTTCCTGAACTCGTAACACTACCGGTAACAGAAGTCACCGGAAGACGGTTTCTAAATGGTTGTAAGACGCTCCTGTCAGGAAAGTGGTCGGATCATTGTCGAACCCACATCATAACGGAACTCCTCATCAGCCGTCCCCGCCCGGGGAAGAGGTGTCACTCACGAGGTATTCGAAGTACGGTGTCCGTGAACAAATCGGATTTAGACCCACGGAGTAAGGTACAACGTGAGACTGGGTCGGGTCGATTTCCGGATTCGGTGTCCCAGGTTCCTACTGGTGACATTGAATCGTGTCGGAGATGACCGAACACGTTTATATGGGTCGGAAGTCGATTTAAGTTAATCAAAAAGAAATTCTTGCCTTTCTTTAGGTTAAAATGATTTGTACCTGTCTGCCACCTTCCGTGAAACTACAATGTTGAAGAGTCACTACGAAATGAATCAGTGTTCAAGTATTCGTTCTTCCGAATTAATGAACCCTTTTGTGTCCTAATTTTGACCTGTGTTACCGCCTCATAGGCGAGAACCCGTTGAACTAAGCTTGGGTACGTGGCTCAAGCACACACCACGTTTGAAACTACACGCGCCACTGTTCGACCTTCAGTACTGGGGGAGTCCCTGCGAGGAAGTCTACCGTAAACGTCCTACACATCCGCCTCTCCGTCCCGGACGGTCCGGACAAACGAGATGAAACTACAGGTCCGTCGGTGTCCGGGGTGACAAACGAGAAAGTGACTCCCCACCCAACCCTCGGAGGATGGAAAGGGTCACCTGTTACCGGTCGTTACCTCACACTGCTGACAACTGGTAAGGTCCTCGGACGGCCTGGTCTTGTCCCGAAACCCTCCACGACTCGGACCCCCTGGTTTTCGACAAATTACCTGTCGGCAAAGAGGTCTACATCGAAAGAAATTTCGGGTCACCACCAGTCCACGAGTAGCACCTCCACGTTTGCCAGAACACTCAAAATTATCCATGACTCATGACGAACCGGGAAACAGGTCACCGTAATTCCATGAACATTTGACTTTCAAACAGACGAGACAAAAGAACTAGTTGTACATACACGTCCCCTATCACCAAACCTTAATTTTACCATGCTAAAGACTAAGGAGTTTTTTCTTCGACAGTTTTGTGCAGACTATTGTTTTAATAGGTCTTTCATATTTCTTGAGAACCTGTGTAGTCATCATTTTTCTCTCGGGTCAAAAATTTTTTATCCGTTTTCTGAACTCGTCTATGAAATGGTGTCTTCTCTGACTACCCTTTATTCATGCATTTTTTATGAGTCGTAAATCCCTTTACGTTCAATTTTAGTATCACTTTACGATAAGGTAAACTGGTTTATGGATAAAGTTACTGGTTTTAAAATTTTTGACTGTCGTGGTTCACTACTGTCACTACGTCTTGTTAACAGTATTGACGACTATACTTACACATTACCTTATCGGTGAAACCTTTTATAAAATCGTTAAAGACTATTTCCATTATGCATGTAAATAGTATGTCGGATCGTTATGGTTAAGGATCCATAAACAGGTACTTTTTATTTTTGTATATAGATGGTTCTCTGGACATACGTTTATAAATATCATCGAAATAAGTATTAGTGGTTTTCGAGTTTTAGTGGGTTTACAGGTAGTAGACTACTTTCCTGTTTAATATCATGTAGGTATGTCACCTGGAGAGTCGTGACTTTTTTTTTTCCTGAGTGTAGAACATGTCCATTACTGTACCAGCTTAGAACTTTCAGAATACGATTCAATTTCGGTCCGTTATTTTCGATGGAAGACATATTAAGGTAAATATACTGTCAGACCTTCTCCGTTATAATATCCCTGTCTTGAGTTCAATCACCGACGATCGTAAATCCTCACCCCCCCTTCCTGTGTTTCCTTGAAAAGACCACTGTCTTTATGAAATCTCATAATTAAGAATTAAGATCACCATCGGTATGTTGAGTAGTTTAACATGTAGAATTTTCCTACGTAAAAAGATACGCATTTACTACGAAGTTATTTGACTGTAATTTTTCAAAAAGTTTACGGTGGCAGAAAGAGATACAAAAGTGACAATTAACACTGGAAACCACATGACTCTTAAGTACTAACATCACAATTTTACTTTTTTTATTTAGGTATGATAAACGCCAATGGATCTTACAAAACTTAGGAATAACGACTACCATAGAATGTAACGTTATGACATAAAAGACTAACATCTCTCATTTCTAAACACCTTAGTGTGCTGGTCACTTATCACTAGTTAAGTGAAACACTCACCATATACCGTCCGAGTGTTTCACAGTATCCCAAGAAGAAGTATCGTTCCTCTTTCTCGTCCCGAGTCCTGACCCTTGAACGGAGTAGGGTACCTGACGGTCCTCGTGGTGGATTCATCACACCGGTAACCCCACGAAGTCCTTGGTCCCTAGGACTTTCCCACCCCACCACCCCTCGCTAACTCCAAACTCGGGCGAACCCGAACGACCAACGAAACTTTCGGGGACGGAGTCTCTTCCACTCAGGTGGTCTGTCTCTTCCTTCGAGGTCGTCTTGACAAACTTTAAGGGGTGTTCTCAGAGGGAGGGAGGACGAAAAAGAGGACCTCACGTAAAGTAGTCGTAGCCTTCCTGGCGAAGGGCCGTGACGGAAGGGATGAACCGACCCCAGGGACTCCTCGACTCGATTACTCACCTATTGTGCGTAAACGGTTCCGGAAGGACCTACACCATGGACCCGAAACAATTAAAATTTTACGGCGGTAGGAACCGGTTTCTGGTAAATTAAGGGAGAGTATCGTCAGTAAATAAAAATCGTAACCGAATAAAAGGGAGGTAGAATGATTCCCCTCCCCCTGTAATATGGGATAGAAATTCTTGGGTCTTCGTGTTCGGTCTAACGACTGGGAGTTCTCTCCGAAATGTCCGGAGAGACACACCGACTGTTGAGACGTCCACAAGAGACTCGTATCTTGACTACGACGAGAACGTCGACCTGGTCCCGTCGGAGGAACCCTTCGAGAACAAACGACCGACCGGTCTCCGTCTCGTCTACCTCGTGGGACCTGGGTACGAAGTCGAATCCAGGAATCCTCCGGACTGTCGCACCTCCAGATCGGACAGAATCTCCGAAGGTCGGAGAAGGGTTCTAGGGGTCGGACAAGAGTCGGACCGACGAACGACGTGTTGCCACGGAGAAAACCGGGTCTCTCCGACCGAAACACGATAGACTAGAGGACTGATATCACTACTACTACCAACACCACAGAAGACACACGGTTCGGGTACAGTTTATGAAGGGTCATAACCGACACTAGGAGTGACGTTGGGATTTTCCCTACCTAATAATAGGGACAAAATGTATATCTCTTTTACTTCAGGCCTCCACGAGTTCGAACAGGTAACCACCTTCCCCCTCGGCCCTAAACTTCGGCCCAGGGAGACTTGGGGTTTGGGAAAAAGAGAGGTGACCTGACGTGACGGGTCCATCCCTTCTAAGTCCTAGTTTCGGTACAGTCCTGGTCCACAGTTCAGTTGAGTCTGTTCCAAAGAACTACTGGGTGAAACACGACCTACTAAAACTCTTTAAATTTTTGGTTGTTTGATGAGAGGAATAGGAGTCTCTTCTCTATTTTGTTCGGGGGAAATTGACATCTTACTCCGTCTCATACCAGTCATGGGGTCTCTTCTGGTCGGATCTCACGACCCCTCCCCGGCTAGTACTTTCCTCCGGGAAAGTGTACTCCACCCGGAACTTTCTACCTGTCCTAAAACTAGCCATCTCCACCTCTCATCTTTCTGTCGTAAAAAACCTTATTCCTGGTAACATTCGTATCCGAGGATTTCCATTCTTTCATCCCTACATGGTCTCAACTATCCTCCGTGACCGTCCCAGACCTCTGGTCGCTCGTATTTCCTATTCAGAATAGGTTATGTCCGGTGCCAGCAGAGTCCGACTCTGATAGGTCGTACACCACCTCAACACTCGAGCTCTCGACTTTCTGATCCCAAGTGTAGGTCCGAGAAGGAGGATAATCAGAACTGTTTAAGAAAGTGAATGGACACTAACAAAGGAGTTAGTACTATGCCTCTATTGTTCCGCTCGATGAAATTCAAACATTTATATACATTTTCACAAATCTTACTACGGACGGTGTATTACTCGTGACCTCTTCTCAAACGATGAAATCAATTATCATCACATCGTCATCACCATCACAGAATTAATAATAATACTGATTGGGACGACGCCGACTGACACCCACTGGAGTACTTCAATCACTTAAAGGACGTCCATCCGGATAGAAACTCCCTCCACCGTGATAATGAACGGAGAGTGGTCGTAGAGAAAACACACTACGTCTTCGTCATCCTAAAACTTTTAAGAAAAAGATGAAGAAGAGTAGAGTCTTCGGCACGGATCTTGTACCCTGGGGTCTGGTCTCGTGAAACTACACTTCGACCGATAACAGGGTCCACCGGTGGACGGACCACTTCTTGTCAAGGGTCATAAAGGGTCTTTCCTTCCCACCGACTCCCACGACCGGTCCACGGGTCTTACGGTCGTGATACGGGGGTCTTTTCACACGGAACGAACTGTAGAGAGGGTGGTGAGGACGACACCGACTAATAGAGACTCATTGTTTCTCAGTAAAGATTAGGGTAAATCTTAGTAACGGGTTCTATTAGGACAAAGTATCATTACTATAAGGTTAAGGTCGTACGTGGGCAAAGATCAAACCGTCTGCGTGCGGAACTGGAGTCCGGTGGGTCCGTGACGAGGACCCTTTCACTACGGTCGAGTAAACGGATTGGACTGTCAGTCCCATGGGTGGGTGAAAAGGTGACGACATAGGGTAGGACCCCAAGACACAAGTCCCTACAGAAGTGTCTCTCCTAGTCAACCCTGTTTTTCTCGTTGGACGCGAGTAGGGGAAGTCGTCGGACCCCTCCTCACAAGGTAAAGATCCCTGACACTACGCCACACAAGGACGTGGAGGAGAGATTTCTGGAGTCTGGGTGAGACACGGTACTCGACACGGATAATCCCGACAGTCCGACCACCCAGCCCCTATATGTCATTTATAGTCATTTATACCACTCACACGGACCCTACGTCGTTCCAAAACCGACAGAGAGTACGTTAGACACACTTATTTTATACTAACATCGTTTATCAAATCAGTTTTGATTACTTACCACTCACTAGACCAAGTAACAAATATATACTTACCGATAGTCCGACCTTTCGTCTGATGAATACTTGGTGTCCCAAGACAGGATCAGTGATCAGTATAGTGACTAAGATTACTCTGGTGACTACTTACTGTTTGTTTAACCGTTTAATTTACTTCGACTATGCAACCCATTCTTAACCCTTACACTTTTTTCTTGAGTTACACTATCTCGTTACCAATTTAGACACCACTATTTTTTAATTATCCCCCCTACTCACAAAGTCAGACGTCAATTTTGGTTTTGGTTACCATTGTGGGTCCCGTTGGGTCAAATCGTCAAGACCGTTCATTTCGGGGCCTCGACTGACGTCGGAGTCACACACGTGGTCGTCACGTCACAATTCCGGAGTCTTCACTTGACTATTTTGTTCATAAATGACCGGACATGAGACGGGACACACATTTCCTTGTCTACCGGTCCGTGTCAGGAATGAAATCCCTCGTGTCAGATCTACACACACTGTCTCATCACTCCCTGTTCCCGAGGCCTTTTTCCTGGACTCAAATTTTGGATCGAGATGGAGAATGGTTGACAAAGGAGTAGCCGTTTCATCCTTGTTATTACCGTGGACGGAGTCGTAGTACACCAACGTTTCTAATTTTACGTGAATTCTGTCGGATCACGTATCATTCACATCCTCGGGGTTGTTCGAGAATACCTACTAAACGGATGCTTCTCGGACCAGATCGGGTATGATACCTTTCTTAGGGATTATTGGTCCCGGACTGGAGAGACCGGGTAACCAAACCGTTGACTCATAATACTTGGTGTCTAACTTTCCATACCTGGACACACATCTTGATCCAATTCTCTCACTTTAACGCTAACAGGACCTTTGGGACATTACCTATTAGAACCAAACCACCGGGTGAATTGCACAGTATGGAAGGAACTCGAAACGGGTTTAATAGAGTGGAACAGACTCGGGTGATAACTAAAAACTGGGAACAGATAGATTTAGTCTAAGGGAGAATAATTGGGTCGATCGAAATGTTGATAGACTTTTATAGTGACAGGGACCACGTATCACTCCCGGGTCGTTGATACCCTACAGTCCTGCCTGATTACCTACCAGTCCACCCACTCTTGGTCACACCAAATCCCCTTACACGTGGTCTGTCATTACTTAAACTTAGAACCAAGGACACAAATAAATTGTACGTGTGAACCTGTCGAGTACAATAGAACGACTCGGAGTCAAATAAGTAAATATTTTAACTGACCATGGAGTAATGTTCACCAATATTACTAGACCTCATCATTTACATTTTCATTTACATTTCACGAGGTGGGAGATACCGACGAAATAATACTAATAACTAGAAACGAAAAACTCCCTTCATTTATATTATAGTAGGAGTAAGTTCTTTTGACCCTGTGCAAAAGATGTGTCCATGGAACGAAGGATGGATTAGAAATCAAACAAAGGGTTCCTTCGACCGAAATTTTTCTTTTGACGTGGGGTAGGAGGTTTTTTTCTTCTTTTCTTTTGACGGGAGGATAAAGGGGTGATGGGCGGGGGTGGGGTTCGAGTACGGGGGGGTGGTGTCCTAGAGATCTAAGTTGTACACGGAAACCGACCGGTGGGACGAAAGGACTGGAGAGTATCTGACCGACCATCTGACTTACTCGGTGTCGAGTAAACTGAAGGTCGTTTGGAGGACTTGACACTGGAGAAACGAAGGAGGGGAGTGGCTCCACACGCGACTCAACTCTTATCCAGTTGAGAAACAGAAGAGGAACCCTGTGCCACTGGGACACGAACCTACACCCCCCATTTCCCCTCCCCCTCAGTCTCCTCGGAGAGGTCTTCGAGGTGTAACACACCCCTACTGGACCTCGACCCTAGTGACGGGAAGAACGAAGTGGTCGAGGTCGACGAGCGGTCGGTAGAGACTGTGCACGGACCGGGTCGGATCCGGAGTCGAGTGTGGTGTCCAAAGGAGGCAGAAAGGTTTTGTAACACTACTGGGTCTCGGGGAGGCCGGTGACTCTCGTCTTTCGGTTAGCTACGTTGACGGGAAAGCTCGAAACACTGCGGGGTGTCAGAACTTTTACCCTCGAGTAGTTCCAGGTATGCTCGGTTGAAGGATTCCCACGTAGGTGGAGATTAGATTAATGTCGGATTAGTCACTTAATTTTGTACGGAGCACCCCCGAGAACGAGGTTTCCCTGAAGACACTCAGAGTCCTCAACGTTGAATCTCTGGTGGGAGGCCAAGCAAAGGAGTAGAAACAAACCCTTGACGGACCACATTCAACCCTTCCCAGACTACGAGTCCTCCCCTTCTACCCCTACAAAAGGTGTCGATTCCATTGACGTTGGGTCAAACCTGGGAGTCCACCCTCTTCCGACCCTTCCCGATTCTGTCAACGGAAGGTGGAAAGAAGGAACAAAGAGTGGTTTACTTAATAAAGCAAATAAGTATGTCAGTAAGTCTTTCGTAGACAACTGGTGAATAACACTAGATCCGTAACCCGTTCTTCGATCCTTTCTTCCAACTCTGCACCAGGAACGGGACACTAGATGACCCTTTCCATTTATGTTTATCTGTTCGTCAGTGTTATACTATACCACTCGTCGTGGAAGGTGAAATCACTCTTAACCCAAGACACGTTCGTCCTTCCCGCACGTGGGCCCGACTCTCAGTCTCTCCGGAGTCAACTCAACTACTGACACAGTGATTCCTCGGGACTTCCACTCACTCGTGATTAGTCAACTTCCCCTTCACCCCACCGCCCCCGTGAGGGTCGTCCTCCCTATATAAACTACGAGAAACCACATGAAGTCCCTCAAGTAACAAAAGTGACCCGGGAATTTAAAAGTCGGGGGTTCTAGTGATCTAGTTGTATCCTTAATCTTCAAGACGTCAACTCTCTGAGGGACTTCCTTATTTGAAAATCTTCTTTACTCCCGTCCTCTGGGCTGGGAAGATTTAAAAAACTCATTAAAATAAATAAAAACCGACACGACCCACAAGTAACGACGTGTCCGGAAAGAGACCAACACCACGGGATCGAAGAGGAACGTCACTGAAGAAAAAAACATCTTGTGTCCGAGATTCCGTGGGTCCAAAGTCACCAAAGCCGAGTGCCCGAGGTCTCGTGTCCGAGTCATCAACACCACGTGCCCGAAATGAACGAGGCACAGCACACCCCAGCAGGGTCTAGTCCCTAGTTTGGGTACAGAAGACGTGACCGTTTGTCTAAGAAAAATGGATGGTGACTCGGTGGTCCCTTTGGGGAGTTGAGAAAAAATTTTTAGTAGTAAGAACACAGGTCGGACGACGAAGGTTGACGACATAGCACAAAATATCCGGTGTAGATTGAGTGAGCACAGGAGTCACTACCTCACGGACGTTGAGGGATGACGGAGTTTTCCGCACCCCTGTAGAGGGTACAAACCTGGACACATTCTTAAGGAGACTCTATGCATATGAGTCCTCGTTTCACGACCCAATAACCCAGTCCATGTTCTACTGTAGACCTTACCGACATAGTCAGACAGGGGTCCTTCACGGACTCCTTAGGTTCTAGGAGTACGGAAGTGGTTGTGACTCGTAAAAAGTCGAAAGAGTGAAAACAGTCATACAACTTAAATTTCACGATAGAGTAAAAATTTAAAAAAAAATTGTCGTTCAGGAACAACCAATAGACAAAATTTATGTCGTCAAATACGCATAGTTGGGGTTTAAGGGTTATTTCACGATAGAGTAATTTTTTTAAAAAGTAAAGAGATTAGTGTTTACTCGAACTCTTAAAGAAGTATACGAATTAGTAGAACAAACAAACAAAGGAGGAGAACCATAAAAACAGAGCAAAAAGACACCCTGAAGGACTAGGAACGGAACAACGATTTTGAACTTAACTCCGTTCAGGAGGTCTGACAATCGATGGACCCCCAGGTATTTCCCTTCACTCTCCGTCATATCGACTTACTATTCTTGTACTTGAACCATCGGTCTGACGGGACCAAATTTAGGGTGGACACGAGGAATGTTGAACTCACTGCAACCTGTCCAATGAATGGGGAACTAAAGACAAATTGAAGGGAGTATCCCAACAACACTTCTAATTTACAATGATATACATTTCATAATTATAAATTTTATCACGGACCACCCATCCTTCATATATGTTTACAATCGAGAATAATAATCTGACGACAGAAGAAGGATGAATCGCGGTAACATGGGAACTCTTTAACTTATGAATGTGGTCGTCCGTCATTTTCTTTCATCTTTCTTTTGTCGAGAGTCGGATCTGAGTCTCGAGTGATGAGGATGAGTGAACATATTGAGAATGGGTCCAGAACCCAAGACCTGGACGCAAAAGGAGGGATGGACTCCGGTTAGAAGTTATGGGCTGGTAAAGACTGATCAGTCTAAAGGTCCGGACGTCACGGGCGGTCGCGGGGTCGGACCGATCGAGTCAGGACAACGAGAAGGAGACGGTCGGACAGTCGGCCTATGATAGGGAGTGTTGGAAGTGGAAGTCATAAGTGTGTCGAGTCAGAAAAACCATTCAGTCGAGTGAACCCGCCTCTATTCTGGTCTTATCTAACACTATCTGTGTGTCCTTCCGTACATGACGATGGTCTCGGTTCAGCAATTTCCGGTTAAGATTTGGCGGTAAGAGAACCCGACGTCTGTAAGAGACTGAAAGGTCCAATCATAACCTTCATCCCACAGATCTCTAATAGAGATCGGAAACTTCAACTATGACTGTAACCATCCGTACAGAAAGGTGTCTGATGGTCTCCGGTTCAAGACTCGATCGACCCTCTTAACGACTACAAACATTCGGAAACGGGTCACTCTTGGACACCTCATCAGTCGTATCAAGGAAACTCACACAATGTCTTTTTGTACTCACTCACCTTACCACATGGGACGGGGGAAATTAGGTCGATAATTTTGGTACTTCTGGATCGGGTATGATCCATGGTGGGTAAACCGTGGTCGATAACTGTAAATTCCATCACTATGGATTTGGGTTTGGAGTACTCACTGTCGGTAGTACGGTCGTAGTCTTGTCTCAGCCGACGTCAATAGGAAACCACCTAGTGGAACTTATCGTCACGGACGGAAGGAAACATGGTAGTCTAGGCCATTAGGGGAACAGTCGGTCCACCCGGTTGAGTGGCAGAGAATATACAGTGGAAGAGGGTCTATGTAAAGACTTAACCTCCTAAACAAAGCCGAAATCGTTTTTGTTTTTACAGTTTCTCTGTCTTTAGAGAAGTAAAGGCTTCAGAGGAGTAACGACGAGGACCACAGACGAAGAAAACGGAAGGGAACCGGAGTATGGTCACACAAAGAACCAAAGACCAACAACTGAACAAGACACAGACGACAAAGGGAGACAGAGATCAGGAATTGCATACTGGACCGAAAACCGACAGACGGAGTGTAGAGACGACGGACCAGAGACCGGGAACCGAGACAAAACTGATACTTGAAGAACCGTGAGGGACCCGGACTGGACGACGATTTGGACAAGAGGGGTCGGAACGGGATCCAAAGAGAATGGGCCGACCGGAGGATGAGATAAAGAGGGGACGACGTAGGGTGTCCAGGTGTTTCAAGAAAAACAGAAGTTTCGATTGATATCAGTACATCAGGAAATCCGACTAGACCTGACTGAAGAGGTTTTTTCTGGACTAGGGGTACCTTGAGACCCAGTTTACGAAAAATGCATACTCTAACGAGAACCTGTTTTTGGAATGACGACACACTATTCAACAAACCACGGTGAGACCTGGTGTCTTGTCGGTACCAAGAAAATCAGGATCGAGATGAGGTGACACCCCGACGACGGAAAACGTAAATACTTTTCACTTTCCTTAGAAGAGGTTCCGACGTCTTACTCAGTGAGCGAATCTACGAATGGGAGGAACAGGAGGTTCAAACACTTCACTTAACGGGTAAGGAAAACTAACCCAATCGTCGGGGTCCCGGATCGGAGTAGTGAAAGGAGAGGGGTAGGACGGTCTGGTGACAGACGGGGGACCCCGGTTCCCATCGTATGAACCAACGAACCTGTGCAGAACGTCGGACGTTTAACCTGTCTACCTTAGTTATGAGTCCTTGGACCTCTCCGGGTCCATCGTGTCAATCACTGTGATTTACGGATCTCCCTGTCGGACGGGACCCTCCCCAACACTAACTTACCACTAACCTGTGTCGTCGACTCGTAATTGGTTTAATACAGGGAAACTCAAATCTAGCTGTTTGGGAGGAGTGAATTTAAAATTTTGTTCGGTTGAACATATCTTATGTCTTCTCGACGGAAGAATTGTGTCGCGATACCGTCGTGCTCACGACCCATATCTAAACCTCGGGTGAAGTCGGATACATTAATAGTGATTCTAATATACCTGTGTCTCTTCTCTCGAGTATAAACACTTAGAGGAAACTACACGGTCCGTGACATCTCAAAAATAGAGTATTGAATGTTCCCCCTCCGTAGTATTAGGAATGATAAGATCATTTCTATATCTCAAAGTCTCCATATTATTAAACAGGTTCTTGTATCAATCATCTACTATCACGAAGGGACATGAACAATATTTTACAGTGTGGTAGAAGGGATAAACAAACAGTCAAGTATTCACAGAATTGAAAGGATGTCGGGTTGGTATCCCAGTCCATGTGTCAGTATTATTGATTACAGACAACTCGTGAATAATACACAGTATGTGATAATTTCGTGTAAAATATGTGATTGTCTCAGTATACTCGATCTATAAGAATTATAGACTATTAATACTATGTCTCACTAAAAGATTAAAGTGGTAAACAAGATGTAAATAATCAACAGTAAGATGTCAATTTTTTTTTTTTTTTTCTCGAAAGGGAAGGAGGGGTAACTGATATACCTGAGAACCTTAGAATTACATGTTACCCACTATCAGGCAATTACAGTAATAAGTACAACTACAAGTATAACTGAGTCTAAAAAAAAATTAAATAAATAACTAAATAAAAAAACAACGTGACCCAGAAACAACGAGACGCACCCGAAAGAGATCAACTCTACTCGTCCCCGACGAGAAGTAACGCAACGTAACGTCGCGGGTCCAAAGAGAAACGTCACCAAAGAGAATAACACCTCGTCTCCGAGATCTACGCGTCCGAAGTCATCGACGTCGTAAACCAGAGTCATTAAAGTCGTTCACCCGAGCATCACCACTGTGTGTCCGAAGTCAACGAGGCTCCGTACACCTTAGAAGACTCTGGTCCCTAGCTTGGTGACAGGGGACGTAACCGTTCGTCTAAGAACAGGTAGAAGGGGTCTCTTCGGGTAGACATGGTACCGGAGTCTAAAATTTCGGTCGTAATATTGGTGACATGGTATGACGTAGGAAACGGTACTCTATAAAAAGAGTGACGGACGTCAATCAAACGGGTAGAGATTGTCGGAAAAACTTGGAAGAATTGAAAAGTAGAAGACCCTTTATCCTTCTGATTACTGTCAGAAAAGGTTTAATAGACATTTGATATATTCATTTAATGTTATTTTCTATCTTTACCATTCCTGGATTGTCTTCGTCTTCTATAATTCTTCTCCATCGTTCTTATGTGTCTTCTTGATATGTTTTTTCTAGAAGTACTGGGTCTATTGGTGTTACCACACTAGTGAGTGGATCTCGGTCTGTAGGACCTTACGTTTCAGTT
This sequence comes from Capra ibex, assembly GCA_006410555.1. Taxonomy (NCBI): domain Eukaryota; kingdom Metazoa; phylum Chordata; class Mammalia; order Artiodactyla; family Bovidae; genus Capra; species Capra ibex. The sequence continues at coordinate 175,800 of SJYO01038430.1, forward strand.
TACCTGGAATCCTTCGTAGTGATACTCGTTTCGATCATCTCCACTACCTTAAGGTCAACTCGATAAAGTTTAGGACTTTCTACTACGACACTTTCACGACGTGAGTCATACGGTCGTTTATACCTTTTGAGTCGTCACCGGTGTCCTGACCTTTTCCAGTCAAAAGTAAGGTTAGGGTTTCTTCCCGTTACGGTTTCTTACGGGGTGTCAACGTGAGTAGAGTGTGCGATCATTTCATTACGAGTTTTAAGAGGTTCGGTCCGAAGTTGTCATGCACTCGACTCTTGAAGGTCTATAAGTTCGACCGAAATCTTTTCCGTCTCCTTGGTCTCTAGTTTAACGGTTATAGGTGATCTAGTAGTTTTTTCGTTCTCTCAAGGTCTTTTTGTAGATGAAGACGAAATAACTACTGTGGTTTCGGAAATTAACACACCTAGTGTTGCTTCACACCTTTTACTTTCTCTACCCTTATGGTCTGGTGGTGTGGACGGAGGACTCTTTAGACATACGTTTAGTTCTTCGTTGTCAATCTTGACCTGTACCTTGTCGTCTGACCAAGGTTTAACCCTTTCCTCATGTAGTTCCGACATATAACAGTGGGACGAATAAATTGAATATATGTCTCATGTAGGACACTTTTACGTCTCGACCTACTTAGTGTTCGACCTTAGATCTAGCGACCCTCTCTATAGTTATTGGAGTCTATACGTCGATTGTGGTGTGAATGCCGTCTTTCGCTTCTTGATTTCTCGGAGAACTACTTTCACTTTTCGTCTCACTGTTTCAACCGAATTTCGAGTTGTAAGTCTTTTGATTCTAGTACCGTAGGTCAGGACAGTGAAGTACAGTTTATCTACCCCTTTGCTACCTTTGCCACTGTCTATAATAAAAGACCCGGAGGTTTTTAGTAACGTCTACCACTGACGTCGGTATTTTAATTTTCTACGAACGAGGAACCTTCTTTTCGATACTGGTTGGATCTGTCGTCTAATTTTTCATCTCTGTACTTACCTATTCTTTCGACACCATGTATATGTGTTACCTCATAATGAGTCGGCAATTTTTCTTAAGTAAACTTAGTCAAGACTACTCTACCTACTTTGACCTCGGCTAATATGTCTCACTTCATTCGGTCTTTCTTTTTGTGGTTATATCATATGATTGTGTATATATACCTCAAATCTTTCTACCGTTACTGCTGGGACATACGTTCTGTCGTTTTTTCTGTGTCTCCACATATTGCCTGAAAACCTGAGTCTCCCTCTCCCTCTCCCACCCTACTAAACCCTCTTACCGTAACATTGTACATATGATAGTACATTCTTAGTTTAGCGGTCAGATACAGACTGCGTCCTATGTCGTACGAACCCCGACCACGTGCCACTACTGGGTCTCTCTACAATACCCCTCCCTCCACCCTCCCCCCAAGTACAAACCCTCACGTACATGTGGACACCACCTAAGTACAGTTACATACCGTTTTGGTTATTAATCCTTGTTCTTTAAGTTCTTTCTCATCACTTAAATTTTTAATTTTTTTTTTTTTCTGTAATGAAATGGTTGTTTCCAGACAGATCAGTTTCGACACCAAAAGGGTCATCAGTATATACCTACACTCTCAACCTGATATTTCTTTCGACTCGCGGCTTCTTAACTGCGAAAACTTGACACCACAACCTCTTCTGAGAACTCTCAGGGAGCCTGACGTTCCTCTAGGTTGGTAAGGTAAGATTTCCTTTAGTCAGGACTTATAAGTAACCTTCCTGACTACAATTTCGACTTTGAGGTTATGAAACCGGTGGACTACCCTTCTTGACTGAGTAAAATTTTCTGGGACTACGATCCTTTCCAACTTCCGTCCTCCTCTTCCCCTGTTGTCTCCTACTCTACCAACCTACCGTAGTGGTTGAACTACTTGACATCAAACTCATTCGAGACCCTCAACCACTACCTGTCCCTTCGGACCACACGACGTCAGGTACCCCAGCGTCTCTCGACCTGTACTGACTCGCTGACTTGACTTGACTATTCGTTTATCAGAGGTTGATTTTTGGACTGTCACAGACGACACTTAATATATAGACTGAAAATCTACACCTAAAATTGACGAATCTCTGGGAAGAGTAAAGAGAACTCCTAGTATTAAGTATCGGACCTATTTAATGGATATTTTCCATTAAGAATTTTAGAAAAATCCACTCCCCATAATCTCAGTCCTCTGAGTGAACTGGTACAATGAATAGACACTCCTGACACGCACACACATACACACATCCACCCTCAATGACTTTAAGTAAGTAGGTAAGTCGTCTATTAACCCGGTCCAGGACACGGACAACTTCCAATACTTTAAGTTTGGTCAATTATGTCCCTTTTGGTTGTTGTGATGACTGATGTCTATGACTTTTTAAATTGTTGTCTCTCTTAGATTTTAATGTCAAACCGAAAAATTATCAATGTTATTAATCTCATTAAAAATTTAAAATAAATAAACATAAACCGCTGTACAGTGGTGTACTGAACATCCTAGAATCAAGAGACTGGTCCCTAACTTGGGTCTGGGACCATCACTTTCGTGGTTTAGGATTGGTGATCTAGTGGTCCCCTAAGGGATCTTATTAAAAAAAATTTCAGGTCGAAGTGATCATTAGTTTCTTTACGTTTAACTTTGTCGCTACATTAAGGTAAAAGACAGAATTGTGTAAAAGACAGAGGTCTAATTGTGTGATACTTTTTCTTTTTTTTACGGGATAAACTACTTTCCCGAGGGGAGTATTGTGTCAACCATTTCTTAAGCCGACGTAACGTCCGATGGGACCAAACTAAGGACCCAACCCTTCTAGACGATCTCTTCCCTATCCGATGGGTGAGGTTATCAGAACCCGAGGGGAACACCGAAGTCAACCATTTCTTAGGTGGACGTCACGCCCTCTGGACCCAAGTTAAGGACCCAACCTTTCTAGGGAACCTCTTCCCTTTTCGATGGGTGTAAGACCGGACCTCTTAAAGTACCTGACAACGTTTCTTAGTCTGTGTTGACTCACTGGAAGTCAGTGAGTGAGTGTAAAACTACTTTCCTTCCGTGTTATCAATGAGAGTAGGAAGAAGAAAACTATCATCTTTATTTTTAGTGTAAGAAAGACTTTCCGTTAAATCATTGTAAATAGTTTTTCGAAGTTTTACAAATATCCAAAATAGATCTTTAAGTAAGGAATCCTTAAATAAGTTTCCTTTAACAATTTCTTTATAATGTTTTATTAATAAAATATCAACCTCTAACCGATTTACTTCATATCTGTTCGGAATACCATCTTATGACACGTCAGTAATTTTTGTTACAGTATCTGTTAATGTATTATGTACCTTCTTCATACATATACAAATCCCTCTTGAAAATATACTGGGGTAAAAAAACATTTATTTTTACACGTATGTAACCTTTTTGACCTTTCTACAATATATAAGATTTTATCAAAAAATAAAAACTAATCGACATAAAAGATTTAAAGAATATCACTTGTACTTGGAAAAAAGAATCTTCTTTTTCACCCCCTTCATAATCGTCCTTGTAGTGTATTCTGTTCCCTTTGATTGTATATTTCTCGTGAAGGACCCAGTTCGTGACACCAACCACGAGATATTTAAGTGGATTAGATTAGAGTGACACCTCGGAGGACGGAGAGAGGAAGAGGGAAGTCAGGTAAGAGTGAACCGATATCCTCACTAAGAAGATTATCGTTTCTAAATCTTCTCTTGTGTGGTTTGATATTTATCATTAATGAGGACCTTAAATCTAACTCCTCCACCGATATTCTCTTCTGAAAGTAAAAAGTCAAATTATAAAGTTATACCAAACATGACACACACATATGTGCATGTTCACCCCTCCTCTTCGAACACAACGGTACAGTGAAGGGGAAATTCGGGAAGTCACCGAATCGAGTAGAGGGTGAAAAGAAGGGGAATGTGGGAGACGAGGTCCAGGTGAAAGAAGTCTACTTTGAAGCACGAAACAACGGAGGGTTCTAAACACTTACGTCACCCAGGAGGGTGAAGTGGTTGGACCTTGACCAATAAGTCGGAAAGTCCAGAAATTATAGTGTAAGGGGACCTACGGAAAGAACTAGGGGAGGGAACCAAAGGGTGGTATGTATCATGAAAAGGGTAGTATCGGAGGTAGTGTGAAACGATCTTAAAATACCATTTAACAACAGGAAGGGACTTCTCCGACATTCGAGGGACTCCAGTACCTGGGATCGTGGATCTTGTCACTGAACCTGTATCATTCGTAAACTATTCATCAACAACTTATTTGTGAAGTATAAAATATCAACACCTAGGACTCGGAATCCCTCCACAATCTATTGAACAGGTCTCGGAGAGTCGGTCATTGTTTAGTCTCGGTTGAAAGGATGGGAACACAAGCTATGAACATTTCAAGTACAAGAAAGGTGACATGGTGAGTCCACTCGTCTCCGTCTCGGTTAGGGATTTGTACGGAGTCTTAATCTCAGAAATGAAGGACCTGGAAAGGACAAACACTGTGAATACAGACAGACTAAAGAAGGTCACACCACGTCCAGGACGAACGTCGACCACGACTGGGTTTGGAGCCCCTGCTAAAATCGTCACATATGTTCTGGCGGTTCCTAGTCCCTTAGGTAAGAAATCTTCCATTCACACCTAATGACACGACAAGACGCCCGAGAGGAGGGACGCCGAAGGTCGTCGGCAAGAGACACGGTCAAGACGGTCGTTGAGTCCACTCTCGGACGTTCAGCGAGTAGGAGACCCCTGAGTACCTATTGGGTTTCCGAACCCCGTCTAGGGGAAGTGTCGGGGGAGACCGAGACATTAAATACAGTGAAGTCCAGAATCCCTCATTTTATCTCCGGACTAAAGTATTGACTCCTCTCCCCATCCTTTTGGAAAATTGACCACAAGACGGTTTTCACGGAGTTGGACACCTCAGAGTCTACTCACCTGTTACTTCGTCCAAAGGTATTCTATTAATTCCGTTGACACACCTTTCATCTAAACAAGAAGGAGACGAAGGACACCTGAATCGGACGGGGTCGGGACGGGGTCCTGATCTTTGGCCGAAATGACCAAGGGAATCGGAGTGTTCAGGGAGGTGTGATGGGACTTATGATAAAAAAGAGGGGGAGGACATACACCTTATATCAGGAGAGAGATCGTGACCGGGGAGCTGAATGAGTCACTAGGTCCTGTTTCTCCCCTGGAGGGGACACGGAACTACAGACACGAACATTTTACCTCACCAGTAGTAACGGCACGACCCCATAACACACCCACTGACGAACCTGTACAGGTCTCCTTCCTCGGTTACACGTGTAAGTGGTCCCGAACCAGTGTAGACAACCTTCCATGGACCCGTTCAATCAGACTTAACGGAGACCACTCATCAAAAAGCTTTCACCTTAACTCTTCTCCCGTCCAACTAGACTGACGTCTGTCTCTACTTATAAAATGCAAACTCGAAACGAACAGGTCTAACTGAGACGACGGGTGGGTAATAGGACCGAATGCGTGTCTCGGACTCTAAGGGGAGTGAAAGGCCGTTGTCCTGTCGATTCGACTCCGACGAAATCTCAAACGTCACTACGGTCCTCTCTGTCGGAACGACTGACAACCTCCCAGTCTTGTAACTGGACTCCCCTCCAAGTCGTCTCCCTTCTTCATACGAGTCGTCTGACTGCACCCACACACCATCGGATCCCACCTCCACAGTAACTACGGGGTCGTTCCAAAGAGTATAGTCATCGTACTCTTTTTACAGTTTTCGTCGTCTCGTAATGATGGGTCCACTTCACACTTCAACGGGAGGGGACGGAGAGGTGGAGACTTGGATAAGAGACAGTGCGAGGGAACGACATCGGGCTAGGAGGTGTCTCGACAGAGACGTTGGACAGGAGACGACGAGGAAACTTACAAGAGATTTAGAATCGGAAAATATACCAATAAACTTGAGACTAGACGAGTATACAGAAAAGAAAGGAGCACTCGACTGTCAAGTTACACGTCCGGCACTGGATACGGTGGAACCTAAGGAGTGACTCGACCCCCTTAATATAAGTAAAACAAACGTCAGCTCCTCTTAAAGTACTCACGGTCTGAACGGGACATAAACGTCGGACTACACACCCTTGAGTCGAATTACCGACAGATGGTAAGTGAGTCTACGTCGTAACGATGGGAGTCGAGATAGAAGACAAAGCCACGAAAGTGGTTTTTCGTTCCTCCTCGTAAACGACTCCCCGTCCCGGTCCATCTTCCCTTCCTTAATAAGTCCCCGGAAGAATAGACGAGAACCCTAGGTTTGTGGTGGATCATTCGTAAAAAATAAAGTGTCTTAGAGTCATGACACTTCGGTAGATCAGGACGGAGACGACGGTGTGGTCAGGGGTGGGGACGTAAAGTTCAAACTTGGAAATACAAGACCCCGAAGGGTCCACCGAGTCACCTATTTCTTAGATGGACGTCACGTCCTCAACGTTCTCTGTACTCAAGCTAGGGACCCAGTCCTTCTAGGGGACTTCCTCCCGTACCGTTGGACGAGGTCATAAGAACGGACCTCTTACGGTACCTGTCTCCTCGGACCGTCCGACGTCAGGTATCCAGTGTTCTCAGCCTGTGCTGACTTCGCTGACTCGTACACACGTGGAAACACAAGTCGAAAGGTCCAACTGCGAGTATAAGTCGTAAGATCTAGTTACCAGTTGTTGTTCACGGTCTATCATTGGTAAAATTTCGAAACACCCGGTCAACCAGAGTCAACACCGATAAATCGAACCGGTAACATCGTATCTTGTATTACATGTTTACTCACATGTACCTACACAAGGTTATTTTGAAATAAATGTTTTCAACCGTCGGCCGACCTAAACCGGGTATCCGACATCAAACGACTGAAACAAAATCTATAAAAGAAAAAAGAGAGGAAGGAAAGAGGAAAGGAAGGAGGGAGAGAGGGAAGGTAGGAGAGAAGATAGGAAGGAGGGAGGAAGGGAGGGAAGGAACGAAGGAAAGAGAAAGAAACGGAAAAATTAGTTGGAGGAAACTTAAAAAAATTGAGAACACGATCGGTCGGATGTAAGATCCATCCACTCGTTATCTTTATACCTTGTCTGATTATAGAGAGAGTGCTTTACGTCTGGTTTTATAATTGATAGAGAATTAAATATACTAGACGTCTAAATCACTTATTCGAAAGATACCTAAGTAAATGAATAAGTTTTCATTAAAATTTTTTAAAATAACTAATGAAAGGATAGATCGTCCCTGACCAGAGTCGTGACAATCTGTTCGTTCCAGGGACGGTAGTACGTGAAGTACACGGTCAGAAACTAATGTCACAAATATTCCTGAGATAATTCATGTCTCGGGACCTTGAGTAAGTTCTAGTCCTTTTAAATCTTCGTAATAAGTTGTCAGTCTTAACATCTAGGAGGTTTGAAGAAAGAAAAGATCGGAGGTAAAGAGGGTAGAACAGACGTTTTAACATTCTCTAAGAGAGTCTAAATAACGACTTTATTTTTGTACAAATTGTAAACAGAATTAAACAACGTATCCTTAGGAACGGGTCGTTCTACAATCCAATAAGTCCGTGCCAAAACATAATAGGGATCGTTTGGGTGTGACCACGGTTATTAGTGGATTCACAAAGTCTTGGTAATTTATATTTATTTAAGATCTAATTTCGTTATTGATAGTTGTTAGTAAGTATTCAAGTGACGAGACACCGAACGTTCTAGATTGAGCATCGAAAAAGAGACAAAACTTAAGGTCCGACGGAAACGACCGGTACCAAAAGACTGTCAAGGAGACTAAAAGGGACCACACAGTCACACCTACATGAGACGCGAACCTGAAGTACACGAGACGAAAGACTGAGACTTGGACCCCTCACTGCCAGGAAATATTAGTAGAGTCTCAAGAGGAGAGGAATGGTCGGATTCGGAAATCGAGGAACAATTTGTATAAAAAGAAAGGAAAAGGGTAAATCTTTATAGAGTAAGTAAGTAGGTAAGTTGGTCATAAATAACTAACGGGTCACATACGTTCAGTGACATGGGTCGAGTCCTAGTAAAAGTGACTCCTTCATCTGTTTTCGTTTTCTCAGGAAAAAAAAAAAAAAAAAAAAAATTAACCTACTGAAAAAGTACCCTTTGATCGACTGGACCACTATACACTCCTCCAATTCCTCTTCTCAATGTTCGGGGAACGGGTCTCACACACATCCGTTTAAGTATCCTTTCAAGAAGTCATAACCTCGTATCTCAGTCACGGTAGATCAAGTGATTTAAAGATTATCTATAAAGACACCCCGAGTCGGACACCAGTCATGACTTCCCTTCGCAACTCAATATCAAACTGAAACCGTTCTGGAGGGATTTGGGGACATTATATAGGGAACAGATGAAAAAGTCATAATAACACTTCAACTTCTCTACACTACACACTTAGTATTTCATAAGACGTCAATGTTAACGAATAATTAGACCAAGTGAATATTAACTCGTACATGAAGGACTCACGGTCCGTGAGACGGTCTACGACCCTTATTTAATTTTCCTTATATATACTAGACGAGAGAGTCAGTTCATTATTCTGTCTGGATACTTGTCCGTAGTGTCACGTCTTACTACTTACGTTTCCATCTATCTACATGTTTCCTATATCCATCGTGAACATATCCATCACTACGGGAGAAGGACTCCCGTCTGACCACAGACCCTTCACAGTGTCCCATTCACTGAAACTTAACTCAGAATTCCAACTCAGTCTCTGACGGTCCGTCCGATTCGCCCTACCTGAAAGGTCCGTCTTCCTTGTTGTGTACGTCTCTATTCCCGATTCACTATCGTCCACCTTAGTAGACGGTGTCACGATTCTTGTCGATCTTCATTCTGGTATCATCCTCCGTCCCAAGATGCACCTTTCCTGGGACATTCCGTTAAGATCCCTCGAGTATCACAAAAGATTTCCGGTAACTTCCTAAAGTTCATCCCCTTACGAGTCAAATGTAATTGTCAAATCTACCTGACAAGAGTCCCCTACCCCTACTCAACCTCTCCTCTCCAATCGTCACCAAGAATTACAAAACTAGGGAAACTCTTGACCTACTTTTTGGTACGAGGACAGGGAGTTTTACGTGAAGAGTGAAGACCCCCTAAAGATTTTCTTTATAAACCCTCACCTCTCTTTATCTGTAAGCTTTTATAATCCTCCTATAATTCATAAGCCACATTACACCCTTAACTACCTTTTCCTCCGTGGACAGTGGAACCAAAGACGAAACCCGCTTGGTAACCTACTCACCCAGACCTCAAGTTTCTGTAGACCGTCGTGACCGAACCATCAATTTTATTACTTACACTGACTTTGACGGACTTCTTTCCTCAATTTCGTTTCCCTATCCTCCTGTTCAGGGAGTGAGTCCTATGGTCGCAAATTCTACACCCCTCCTTGCTCCTAGGTCCGTTCCTCTGGCTTTCCATAACCTCTTCAACGGACCAAAATAAGAGAGTGTCTCCACGAGACACAGACAGGACGGACGAGTCTTACCCGTGTCGGATCTCTCTTTTCTTTGGAGAAACGACGACTCCGAAACGATAGTCGACGGAGTAAGTGGTAAGGACCACTTGACGAAGAGGACAAACTATAAACCATAAAGAGATCGTTCTTCGGACGAGTCGACCGTACAATGTCACAGAAGATGAGAACAGTCTCAACCACAAAGTCCCATCTCTCATCCCGACAACCACGTCCACAACCACGTCATTCCGACAACCGGAATAACCGACTGATAAGAGAAGAAAAGTCGAGAGCCTTACCGTAGAAGTCTCCGTGTCACTATTGGATCTCTTTCCGATCCGAAGTCTCGGTCTTTCAATACCAAGTGAATTCGAGACAGTGGTCAGCACACTGGAATTCGGTGAACTTAAAACCAAAAGAGTAGATATTGTATCCCTATTGTTATGGGTAGGATTTCTCAGTAAACTTACTGATCTTTATTAGTGTACATTTCGTGTCATCGTATACTTCTTAAAGAGACACCTCAACTCAGAACCGAGTTACTTTCCGTCCTTTAAACGGTATCTCCATGACTCGTTGAGTAGTGAGTTCCTCATGACTCCGACCGGTCTCCATGGCCCGACCGGCGGGTAGTCTCTAAGACATTTCCCAGTAATCTAATATAACGAAGGTCCAAGGACAGTCGGTACACTAAAGGTTCCAAGATCTTTGAAATCCGAATAGAAGTCTCGTTCATTACATGAAACTTCATTCTAAACTCGGTCCCAAACCTATCACCTCTCTCCTGTTTTTTTCTTTTCTATAAGATTCGTCCCTAGTGCGAGCTCGTTTCCGTGTCTCCCCTGTGTACCTCCCCTCGAACCTCTAGTGCCTCGAAGAGATGGTGAAGCAGGGGACTAGGACTGTAAGATACGTCACGGAACTCGGGGTTAGATCCTCTCAGGGTGAACATCGACCGACGACCCACACCCGGGGTTAGGAGTCCACCTCCTCCGTCATTTAATCACCATTGTCATTTGTTCAGTGGGTCAGTCCCTACGGGGACCGACGAACATTCATTGACAATATTTGGAACCCACAGACCCCGACAGTCTTTACGTACACTCGTGAGACTCGCGGAGAGTATATGTGTTAATTTTGTTATTTTGTGCCGTCTTTGCATCGGTCTCGTCCGATATTTAGTCGAAGAGAAGAGTCGAGGTTCACCGCCGACTTATTTCTACTCAACACGTCTTCGACCCAACCGTGTCCCGGGAAGGACCCTATCCCGGGACGAAACGGGTCGACCTGGACGGTTCCGGTTGGGATTGGGGTGGGGGTCGGACCCACCGGGAGAAGGGTATCGAGCTTCCCGACGTCCAGGACCGGACGAGGTCGACTGGAGGGGTAGAGACACAGAAGTCTACCCCCTGTCCTGCTACGTTCGACCGTGTAGTGTTTGGTCACCTGTTCACGGGACCTCAAGTCCTCTACCGATCCTCAGGGGTGACCGCCATTACCTTGACGAGAGATATAAAAAAGGAGAGGGGTCCTGTAACGATTCCGCATCAGAATGGAATCGAGTAGATAAGTTATATTCAATTGTGGGTTGTGGGTGACGTACGGGTCGGGATGGGTCCGTGTCGTCTCTCTTAGACACGGGAACCTCTGTTTGAGTTTACCCTTATTATGACCAGGGTTCCTGTATTCTTAGTGGATAGAGTCTCAGGTTTCTCACCGAACCGGTAGTGGACACACTGGAACCCGTTAAGAGATAGAGAGAGTCGGGACTAAAAGAGTAGATATCTCTTATTCTAAAAAATGTGGTATCTACATCGAACAGTTTTTGTGTCTAAGGACGGGGTAAGGGTCTAGGACTCTAAAAATAAGTCACACAGACCCCAACCTGGACTTTAAAACGTAAAGATTGTCCGAGGGTGAGAAACTCATCTACTAGATCCGATAAATACGAACTTGACGAAAATTTTTTATGTAGACCTGGAAGAGGGACCTTCTCTGAGAAAAAAAGTGAAATTCAAAGTAAGGATCTCTCAGACACACGAATTCGTACCATAATACCCACATGTCTTGTGAATTATCGACACTGTGGATCCCGTTAAAAGACATGGAGAATCTCCGAGACAGAAGAATAAACATTTTTTTGTAATCACCCTCTCAATCTTCATCATACAAACAGGAATCGGATTTTGGATCTTGTATCCTCCTTAAGGTAATTACATTTAAAGACAAAAATATAGTAGTAGTAATAGCAGTAGTATGAGAATATTTTGAAATGAGTCACAGAGACTGTGTCGGAAGGTTTACGAAGTCACAGTCGTTTGACAATAGACACTTCTCGGTTTGTAATAGAAGTTCAAGTTCCTCACCGAACCGGTAGTGGCCACACTGGAACCCGTTAAGAGAAAGAGAGAGACTCGGAACTAAAAGAGAAGACATCTCTTATTATATAAGATATGGTATCGGAATAATGCTTCTAGTTTAATTTTATGAATAATTTATGAACTCTTTTATGTTCCATAGTATGTGTATATTCCACGACCGTTATTATTATTATTTCTAACTACTGTGCTGGTTCTGATACAAACTGTTCCAAGGTCAGTCTCTACGACTATTGTTCCTGATAGTCTCGAGTTTCTTCTCTTAGACAGACTTCGAAGTCCTTTATTTTACCATAAACTCGGAACTTCATATTCTTCCAAAATATCTCGTTGACTCAATATATCGTTGACTCACACTTAACGCACATTAGTCTCTTCCCACACTCGAAGGGACCACCGAGTCGACCATTTCTTAGGTGGACGTCACACCCTTTGGACCCAAGCTAGGGACCCAACCCTTCTAGGGGACCTCTTCCCTTGTCGATGGGTGAGGTTATAAGACCGGACCTCTTAAGACACCTGATATCAGGTACCCCAGTGTTTCTCAGTCTGTACTGACTCGCTGAAAGTGAAAGTGAAAAAAGTCTCTTCCCGGATATAATACAGGTCTTAAAAGTCTCCACCCTTTGCCTTTTTTATATAAAGTCCCGTCGTTCATTTGAACAATCCCATTTCGTAGGTATGTCGTCTTCTAAGTAAAATCTCCCATTACTCGTCATTTCCACGACGAAATTTCACTCATCCGACCCCGGTCTAGGTCAACGAACCTGAATTAGAGAATCCGTCTCTCCTCGGAACGTCCAGGACCTCCTCTCCCATGATGTCCTTGACTGAGGAAGGTGCCATCTCTTCGTCCCCCTTTCACTATTATTATTCTACTACTACTATTATCGACGTCGTCGTCCAACGTATATAACCATGAATTAAATAACGTACGAGTGTCATTGGGACACTGTATCCGTGACTCCCTTTGACTCCGTCTTTCTACTACAGTTCACGGTCGTCTTGGTAGAGTACGAGAAATCTCTTGGGTCGTGGGCACAGTCGGTTATACGGTGTGAACCGATTTTTGAAGACTGAACAGGTCTCAGAACCATTTAAACCCCTAGACGGTCCGGTTTTCGATAAACCCGTTCAATAATAAAAATTATTACAGGGACGGAGAAGGAGTAGTAACAGTCTCGGAACAGTGTAGAAGTCATGGTCACCAAGATGTTCAGTAAAGAGTCGTCGCAGTCAGGGACATCTCAGTGAACTTACCTGTTACGTGATAGACAGGTAATCCGGAAAACCGGTTGAAGTCCTAATTCATATCGTCGGTCAATCCAATTAACAAAGGTAGGAAAATCGGGAGGTTTAGATATATATACAAACTGATCCTCCTCTATCTGATCAACTGTACAAAATAATTTTTCTTATTTAAACTACGTAAATATTTTTTATTCCGGTTTTACCCTACCCCACCGCTTCTTGATATCAGAACGTTAAAAATTGACTAAATGTATAAAACATATATTTATAAAAAAGTAGTTTTCAAGGTTTAGTCCCCACCCAGGGTGTGTGGTGTGTTTTATATAATCTCTGTAAATATACCTATCGTCCTTCCCTCTGTCTCTCGACTTTAAAAGGTCCGTGGGTCACTAACTACCCCCGACTCCGAGGGGGACTGCGAAATAACTCAAAGGCTACTAATAGAGAGCGGCTCTGTAAAAAATGTCTACTGCCAGCTCGACAGTGTTACCTGGTACCCCCTTTTTTTGGTTGTTATTATTGTGAAATTAGAAAAATGACGTGACGAGGGATCATAGAGTCTAAGTAGAAGGGACTGCGTGCGTCAAGTAATAAGACGGGGAGGGACCTACCCTTTATTTCCCTTTATTTATATATACATCTGTGTGAATGGGTGCATGTATGTGTGTGTGGCTCACATATATTCTCTGGTGGGGTCTTGGTCTCTCCACGTCTTAAATAACAAGAAAAACGTTCACAACTCCAAATAATCATCTCTACGACCCAACTGAACCTTAGCCGATAATTAATGTCGTAAAACATAAACAAAAAATAACGTTCAAAAATCGTAGAACTTCTTTTCCGTCTTCTCTCCGTTCGTCCACATCTCTACCCCTCGTGTGTCCCTGGTTCAGACCGGTTGACTCATCGTACCGACCGCTTCCCCTGTCCGAGGAAGGAGAATAACACCGGGACGGGTCTCCTGGGGGCCTGGACCTTCTTAGGACGAGACCAGTCCTAGTCTCATCCCCGTCCCCCTACCCTCTACCACTCGGGTCCCATTAATATCCTGCTTAGTGTCCCGAGATCTATGGTCCCTCCTAATCCTCTCTACCCTTCACCCCTTCACAACCACCCAGAGATCGATTGTCATATTGTCTGTTGTCCATTGTCTAAGGATTCTCAAACGGGTGCAAATCTAAAACCAATACACGTCCACTCTGTACCCGAGACCTTTCGAGATGGACTCAGACACCAGTCTACTCACAGAATCCGGTCTCTCCTACGGTGTGACTGACAGACCCCAGTGTCCGTCCCAGTCGTTGGAAAGTAGAATTCCAAGGTCCGGTTGGAAGGACGAGAGGGGGAGGAGAAGTAACCCTACTCTCTTCTACCCGAACCCCCAGGGATGTACCCTTCCGACGGGAACTGCACAGAGGTTATCTCATTCACGATCGGGTCAGAAGAGAATTTAAGTAGTTTGGAAAGACTCGAAGACGATACACAGTCCAGAATAGAATGTGATACTATTCCATATTACTCCGTTTGTCCCAGGACAAGAATTCCTTTTTAGAAGATCAGACACCCGTCCCTCGTACCACAAACACTCTTGGTAAAAACTCACCTCAGATGGGGAGGTCGGTATCTGGTCGGATCTACTGGTAAAAGATCCACTTCCAGTTTCTCTAGACATTCTGTATCCCAGAAAGTTCTAGGAGAAAAGATGAACTTCTCTTCATAAATACCTTGTGGACGTTACGAGTTCTCACATACGTACTTTGTCAGACTTTTATATTTTCTAATACATCCTCTTTTACAATTGATTAAACTACACCTGACACGTTATGATCTTCCGTCTCTCCTCTGCCTCTAGTCACTTTTAGTCTGAAGGACTCAACATTTCTTACCCATTTTGCATCTATTTGTTTTCCTTCTTTATAACTTCGACACCATAGTGTACCTCTTCTCTCATTTTCGGAACCTCCAATTGTTTGATCGAACCAATAACTGACGGTGGTACCGGTCTTTATTCGATGTATTGGAGAGATTCACGGTTGAAGAAAATGATTTATTCTTATTATTGTCGGGTCACACTAAGAGAGTTCCTTCTATCAACATTTCAAGGAGTGTGTCGTGGATCGTGTATCATTCACGAGTCATTTACCTCCGGTAATAAAAGAATAATGAGACTCAAAATTTGTGTGTGTGTACTGAGAATCAGGACCCTATAATCGGAAGTCTTGAGTGGACAATGGGAGGTGATTCATATTTTACCCGAGAAACGTTACTCGGACTGGACAGGATGTCACAATGGTATTCTCCACCAAGACCGGCACCAATCTCACCGTAGTCTTTCTCCTTTCCCCCTGAAATGACCACCATGTCATCAATTCTTAGGTGGACGGTTACGTTCTCTGTACCCAAGCTAGGGACAAGACTCTTCTAGGATGTACGATACCTTGTTGATTTGGACACGCGGTGTTGACGACTCGGACACGAGATCTCGGACACTCGACGTTGATGACTCGTGTACACGAAGTCGACGACTTCGGGTATATGGGATCTCCGACACGGGACGTTGTTCTCTTCGGACTCGTGGCGTTCCTTCTTGTCGGTGACGAGCGGCGTCGCTCTCTTTCGGGGGTGTCGTCGTTTCTGGATCACGTTGGTTTTGATTTACACCGTTTATTTATGTATCTAAAAAATTTTTCTTCTCCTTTCGCGTGTCATTATTTAAATAATGGTACATAACGTGGAATCATATACGACCCGTTACACGAGCCAAGGAATGTGAAAAATTATCTTGTCGAAATAACTCTAAATTAAATGTATGGTGTATCAAATGAGCAAATTTCACACATTAAGACACCAAATATCATATAAGTGTTCTTGACACGACGAGAATGGTGTTAAAATCTTGTAAAAAGTAAGCGGGGTATTTCTTTGGAGTATGGGCAATAGTCAGTAAGAGGTGATGAGAATTGAGAGAGATCGAGATCTGTTGGTGATTAGATGAAAGACAAAGGTATCTAAATGTCAAGTATATTTACCTTAGTATGTTATACACTAGAAAACACCGACTTAAGAAAAACTGAACAAAAGTCCCAAACAGGTACAACATCGTACATAGTTATGAAGTAAGGAAAAGTATCGACTTATTATAAGATAACTACCGATATGGTGTAAATCAAAAAGGTGAATAGTTAACTCTCTGTAAAACCAAGAAAACTGAAAACTGATAGTACTTATTACGACGACACTTACAAAAACATGTTCAAAACACACCTGTATCAAAAATTAAAAGAACCCACATATAGATCCTAACGACCGAGTATATCAATGAGTTATGAATCGGAAAACTCCTTGATGCTCTGACAAAAGGTTTCAATGTCGTAGTTAAAATGTAAGGGTAGTCAGTACGTCCTCCCCAGGTCCAAGAGGTGCAGGAGTCGTCGTGAATAATAACGGACAGAAAAAACGAAATTGGAAAGATCACCTACACTACACCACAGAGTGCCAAAACTAAACGTAAAGGGACTACCGACTACTACAACTCGTAGAAAAGTACACGAAAATCCGGTAAACATATAGAAGAAACCTCTTTATGGAAGAGTCCAAGAAAAAGGTAAAAATTTAACCAAAACGACAAGTCAGAATACTCCATCCCACTACTAAAGATAGAACGTCTACTCTTTTGTCTAAGAGTCTCTACAATTAGACCAGCTTCAGTATGTCACTCAAAACGAATGGTCAAACTGACTGAGACTGGAAATACGAGAAAGACTATGTCACGACGGATGACTCCTAAGTACCATCCTAGGAAAGTACCGCCACCCCTCAAGAGTGATCGTCCTTCCCTCCTCAATTGTCAAATAAATCTCTGTAATCCTGGTCCATCCTCTTGGAGACTTTCAGTTGTCCCCTTACACCTATATAATGTCCAATGTCTTGTCCCCTCCTATACAATCAAACTTTTAATGTACAATCAAACATGGCAAAGGATCCATATCAGTAAAGGACACGGGGAGTGACATAGTGTAGTAAAGTTATAAGTGTCGTTATGTTAAATATTTATAGTCACGAGGGTAAAATAGTCCCTCTTTAAACTTCGAGTCTCCAGACCTTATTAAAAGGTCGTAGTGGTCCAAATCTTAGGTCCAGAAAGGTCGAGTCATAAGACTTGAGAAGGGAAAATCGCTATGAAGCATTTTCTAAGAAAGTCACAATAAACGTCGTAAATATTCGAGAAGTCCCGTCCCGGAGAAATAACGGTACCGAGTCGGGTACCTTTCATACGTTATGAAACGACCTATTTGTTCCTTTGTCTGATCTCATATACCATGTCCTTCTGGATTAAATTCAACCTAAAACCGTCCCTCTCCTTTAAACTCACTCTGTAATCTCCAGAGGTCATAGGGTTCTGAACCACAGAATCCCCAGAAACGAAATTGAAAGATGTGTACCCTAAACCCTTCTTGTAAGACCACGGGTCTTTAGGAACCGAAGAGATCTCACCCTAGTCCGTAAACCTTTACCCTACCCAGACCGGTCGGAACGTAGAAAGAACACTAATACCAAAGTCACACAGACGGGAGACTACGGGAGAACGTTGTGGATGGTAGAATGAACCCAAAGAGAATGGAACCTGTACCCCATAGAGAAGTACCGACGAGGTCGTTTCGTGTCGGCGACGAGGAATGGAACCTTCTCCCTATAGAGGAGTGACGGCAGGGAGGACTGGAACTTGAACTTCATCGAGGAGAGCCGGGAGGACGTGGTCGCGCCGGCGGCGAGGAACCTGCACCCCAACGAGGAGAGGTGGCGACGGGGACTGGAGCCCGCACCCCAACGAGGAGGGCCGACGACGGGGACCGGAGACCGCCGCCCATCGAGGAGGCCGGAGGTAGGGACTCTTAATCTTAGCCTTCCCGGGAGTCTCTATGGGTGCACTAAGAGTACGGTGATTTCAAATACTTGGTACCTACACTCCTTTTTGAGAAGTGAAATTTTTATTCCTTAGACCCTGTACCTTTCTAACTTTATGTATCGTTCAAAATCACTTTTGGCAAAAATTTAGGTTAAGTGAAAAGAGGACCAGAAAACAAGAACGACAAGGAGTACGACGAATTAAACAGTTGTTTTTGACAACGGACGGATATCGAAAGTCCTGTCTCAGGTTTGGGGAAAGTCCTAGTCCGGAGACGGACCCGTTGGAGTAGACGCGGGTACCGAGGTGGGCGGAAGTAAGTCGTAAGGTCCAAGTAACCTCCTGGTCAAAGAACATGTCTGTCCATTACGTTAAAGTGGGTGACAGTAAACGTTTGTGATGAAGGAAAGGACCTTACGAGAAGAGATGGAGCAGGAGGTCTGTCAAAGACAGACCCCTCTAAGAAGGGGTTCAGCGGACTGTACACAGGTAGAAACGACGGTAGTCTGACACACGTGTGTACGGAGAGTATTGTGAGTGACACGACTCCACGAGTCACCACCGTACGAGGTCCCGTCCCCCACTTACTCCCGTGGAGACACGAGTACCGACTTCGACGCACTTCATGACTTCACTACGACCCACCCTATGTATATCTTTTACAATACTTGATCAAAGACAGTAGGTACTCCTTTGACCCCTCAGTCTTCCCTTTAATATTGTGTTTTTCCATAATGTGTTTCACAACATCTGTTATTTGTTTGTTCACCATTTATCTATGTGTGCTAGTCGAACTGTTCGAAGGTCTCGTCTCGACCCCCTGTCCTGGAGGACCTCCTACTCCGGAACTTAACCTGAAGCTTCTTGTCCCTCCCGAATCTCTCCTTCCTCCCGGTAGGTCCGACCCGTTCTTTTATTTCGGAACGGATGGGGTCCCTGTCACTAGGTCGCTTTCCTCAGGGGGAGAACTGGGTAGGGGACCGATTTCTGTTCGTGGTCTCCGTCTCGGTTGTCACGGGAGTCTTCGACTCCTCCGTCGAACGACTACGTCCTTCTCACTCCTAAATCGTTCCATCATCTATGTGTTGTGGAGTACCCTTCCTTCGACTCTCGGGTCTCCGAAGGAGGACCTCTGAGAGGTATTCTTGAATCGAATCAGGGACTCGAAGTACGGTCCACCCGACTACGACCCCATACACTCCTAACTCGTACACCCGTGACCGTCTTCGACACGTTGTACCTTCTACCTCGGTCCGGCCGAGTCCTGGCTAATCGGTAGACTCAACCCGTCCGGGTTGGAAATGGAGACAGAGGAGACAAGTTATCTTATCATGAACTGGACAGACAGAATCCGACTGGACCCCACTCTCCTGTTAACGGAACTTCGCGAGAGATTTGGGAATTCACGACGTGTTTACATTCCCAAGAGGAGTACAAGTAGTCCACTCAGTATTACCAAGGGGGAGTACCTCTGTACGAGGATAAAAATTTTCGTGAGGTACCGTCATCTACTGTGTTCAAGGACCCACACCGTGCATCTCGGACTCGAACTCTTCTCTAACAATCGATCCCAACGGAAAGGAGGTGTGTTGCGTTACTATTATTTCGAAAACAATGACCCTCTGGTGAGTAAAACGGAGTGAATCAAAAAAAGTCTCAGAGGAGGTTATCTGAATCGTTACACTCCTGTTCTTGGTACACACTAAGTCAAAACATAGGGGTCACGGTTGGGGCCCCCTCCTTCGTCGTAATGATTTACAAACACCATTATAAAAAATTTTAGACAATAGTCTAAACTAAGAGTAAATAATAAGTTTAATAACGAATAGTACGGTAAAATGTCCATCTTCTGGAATCATTCATCGTCTCGATTCTAAGTCCTGACACACTCAGGAAATGGAAGCTAATGACAAAGAGTGGTACACTCCGTCACTAAACCCCCGTCCTCCCGCAACAGAACAAAACAAAACGTCAAAGTCGTCACGACCGATCACCGGTCCGACATCCCTCCCGAAGCCCCTGGGCAAAGTGGAGAGGACTGAGGAACTGTGACGACTCACGTCCTTTAGGACGACACACATGTAGTCGACGTGTGGACGGTGCCGAGAGTCCGACTGGGACCGGTGTCGTGGGGTCGTATCTGAAACGTCGGAGTCTTCCTACTGTTTCATTACGACACAGTAAGAGAGACACCGGAGTCCCCACTTCCCTGTCCCTACCGACCAGACCCCCCCTTCGTCCTCGAACTCGGGTAGAGGGGGACACGACCTCTACCCGACCACCTACAGAAACAACCCTTCCCCTACCAAGTGACCGACTCCTGGTCGACATGTGTGACCCGGAGTTTTCTGGTGGCACCACCGGTCGACCACTCGACCGGGACTTACTCAGTGAAATCGAAGACACCCAAACGAAGGCGAAAGAGGTGCTCTCGTTCATTCTTATACTCCCACATACGACGTGTGTGGAGGAGAAAGGGTGGAAATCTGTGAAAAAAAAAGACTGTCTCTAGATTACTATACCTCCAAAGTCATTCTAGAGGACCCTGTCCCGAAGATTTTGACCCACTGTTCCCCTTTTCTCGAATGACGATTCTTGTGTTTTCCCAGATCGACTGGACCTGTCCCAGGATCAAGGTGGTGTCTGACCGACACCGTGGAACGAGATAAAGTCGAAGGGGTAGACATTTTACCCCTCTCACTTGAAGGTGGAGTGTCCCAGTAAGACTTCATTCATTCATTTCCCTTACGAAATGTACAACAATACGTGACAAGTCAAGGTCTCACAAGGTACCTTGTGGTCACGACGTCCCAAAATTGTCCCCCACCCATCTCTCCGACGGTTTGCATTTTGACGACTTATTATTGGTTTAATCCCGAAGAGACCACCGAGTCACCATTTCTTAGATGGACGGTTACGTCCTCTACACCCAAACTAGGGACCCAGTCCCTCTAGGGGATCTCTTCCTTTACCATAGGGTGAGATTACAAGAACGGACCCTTTAGGGTACCTGTCTCCTCGGACCACCCGATGTCAGGTACGTCAGTGTTTTCTGTATCGTTGATTTGTTGTTGTGGTTTAATTTATCTACCAAGAATGAGTCTCGACACGGAAAACCCCCCCCTTTTCATATACGTCTTTAACGGTCTGGAAAATAACATCTCTCTCATGTGAAAACCTTCGTGTTCTGATCTGTCATTCCTACTATTGACTGTCACCGATTCTCCATGAGAATCCAGGACAAGGTTCGGGGAAATGAGTGTCACAGAGTAAATTAGGAATACTATAGGGTACTCTCTTGTACAATTAGTAGAGATGAATATCCATTTCTTTGGACCGTGTCTCTCCAATTCATTCAATGGGTTCTAATGTGTCAGACATTTCACTCTTGACCCTGGGTTTGTGTTCACTAGACCGAGGTCTCGAGTGAATAAATTGTCGATATGAGAGGAAGGAGGTAATTTATGACAACCGACCACCATAATAATAATAAGGTTTTGTTCCATTATCATCCCGGAATTAATACATAATACATACATAAAAGACTAAGTTGTTCACAAACAGTTCGTATATAAATACCGGTCTGTGACCCCCATATTGACACCCCTTCTGTGAGTATGAAGGAAAGGAGTAACACGAAAACCAGATCACCCATTGCATCCATTAGTCCACTAACGTTACCTTACCCATTATATATGACATTAACCCTCTACGGACTTTACGATCCCTTAGAGAACCCTCTTTATTGATGGAGTTTGAATCGTTCTTAGTGACCTCCTTCACTGAAAATTAGTCTCCGGACTTTCACTTAACTTCAATCAGTTGACTTCCGCTCTCTCTCCCTTTACCAGGTCCGTCACCTTATCACAAACGTTTTCGAGTCTTCGATCTTTCTCGAAATCCTTCCCCTACCACTCTGGAGTCTCCCCTCGTCCCCGAGAGAAGTACCTGTAAGGTATAATCGACCCGACACTGTGACGGTGATACGACTACAAACAGGGACTTGGTTTATCGGGTCGACACGGGAAACTCGAGAACACGAAAAATACCATTCGTAGGGTACATATTGAGACAGAGTGTGAATACTAAACAGGTAAGTCACCAGACTAAGGACGTAGTGTACAATTGAAGAATCTTAGTTCTTCCCACAGCACAAGTAATCATATAGAGGTCTTCGAAGGTGGTACGTACCACAAGTAATTCCTATGTAAAACTTACCTACGATAGAAAAGAAACATTTTACCCAATAGGGGAAGGACGAAAGAACTTGGTTGACAGTGGAAAGGAGTACAGGCAGTAACATCGATCGTCAATTACAGGACTCACCGTCAAGTCACCACGGACGACCGAGACCCACGACACAAGAGACCGAAGGAGAAAGTCCAAACACAACATGACAATAAAAGGGCGGGACGGACCACTGGAGACCTGACATTAGGCGTATGAACTAAGACTTTGGAAGAAGGGTCGGAAGATTAGACGTCATCCGACCTTTGTTTTAGGGAATGGTACTAAACTATTCTGACAAGAGTTGATTCTCAAACTCAATTAGAAACTCAATCCAGGACGTACTCTTTGTACGTCTATGGTAACGTGTAACTTGTATATATAATCGAGTAGTCTCCGGAAGAAGGACAAATGGGATGAGGTCATTTCCAGTCCATTGTGAGGTCCCCACTCCCAGTAGTCAACCCTCTCGGAGACTGACCACGTCTTCTCGTCTACCTGGTGACTAAGTGGTCTGGTCTCCTTTCACACCAGACAAGAGGTCAATGTGTAAGGTTGTTGAAGTAAAACTGGTTTGTAAACTTTATGATGGTGGATTCGGTAGAATAGACCCACAATAGATGTTTGGAGTCCGGCTAGAGACAATCCCGTCCAAGGGATCTCTCAGACGACCGTGGAAGTGAACTCGTCCCTTTCTTCTCTCTCACATTTGGTTCCGATCCTGGTCTTGTAGACCCGAGACTAAGGAAGTAAACGTTTTACTCCCACTTTCGTACTACACTACCCCTTTATCGTACTCCTGAGTCTAATCTGGACCCGAGACTAGGAGTACGTTGGTGAATAATCGACATACTGGAGACATGAAATCGAAAGAGTAGATATTTTACTCTTAATATTACGGACAAAAGGACCACCGAGTCAGTCATTTCTTAGGCGGACGTCACGTCCTCTGGGTCCAAGTTAGGGACCTAACCCTTCTAGGGGACCTCTTCTTTTACCGTTGGGTGAGGTCATAAGAAGAGACCTCTTAGGGTACCTGTCTCCTCGGACCACCCGATGTCAGGTACCCCAGTATTCCTCAGTTTGTACTAACTCCCGATTCGTTGTTCGTGACATATTTCATCAATCCCCTTAATATATCTAACACACTTCACTGGCACAGTCGGTTTCTCGTCTCTTCCAGTCAACAACAACAAGTCAACAAGTAAACACAGGTCGAGAAACACTGGGGTACCTGACGTCGTGCGGTCCAAAGAGACAGGAAGTGGTAGAAGACCTGGAACGAGTTTGAGGACAGGTAATTTAGCCACTACGGTAGGTTGGTAGAGTAGGAGACAGTAGGGGAAGAGGACGGAAGTTAAAAAGGGTCGTAGTCACAGAAAAGATTACTCAGTCGAGAAACGTAGTCCACTGGTTTCATAACCTCGAAGTCGTAGTCAGGAAGGTTACTTATAAGTCCTAACTAAAGGAAATCCTAACTCACCAAACTATAGAAACGTCAGGTTCTCTAAGAGTCCTCAGAAGAGGTTGTGGTGCCAAGTTTCCGTAGTTAAGGAACCGTGAGTCGGAAGAAATACCAGGTTGAGAGTATAGGTATACACTGATGACCTTTTTAGTATTGAAATTGATCTACCTGGAAACAACCACTTCATTACAGAGACGAAAAATTATGTGACACATCCAAACAGCAGTGAAAAGAAGGTTCCTCGTTCGTAGAAAATTAAAGTACCGACACCAGTGGTAGACGTCACTAAAACCTCGGGTTCTTTTATCAGACACTGACAAAGGTAACAAAGGATAGATAAACGGTACTTCACTAGATCCACTATAGAGATCCGAATCCTTCTTAGTACTGTCAGAAGACCGAAACTCACTGAAAAGTTATCCTTCAAGTCAAAACATCCTCCTCCTTTACGTATTTGAGGTAAGGTTCTGTAGAACCCTTTCTTACCGAATTCTCAACAGACCACGAAAACTGATGTGTCCGTTCCAAGAGAGAACTGACTTAATGTACACAAATAGGTCATCCTCCATCCTCCTCGGACGGGAGACGTCCGGGACACGTCACCTGAGTCCCTCCTCGTCCATGTTCATCCATCCTAGGTTTAAGGTGGAGGTCACTTGATTCGAGTCCTTCCTTGTATTCCGTTCATGAGACTGTTAAAGATGTACTCCGTCTTTCTTTGGGGTAGTGGAAGCGTCCTATCTATAATAAGATATGCCAGAATCAAGGATTCCTTTCCGGGGTCTTAAATCCATCGGAAGGTTTATAACAGGTATGACCCTGACAACTCCTGTCGTTCGTATTCAGTACTGATGGGGCTACTTGTCCCTGCACACACTAGTGATTGGGTCTCCCAGGACATTTCACTCCGTTGACCAAAATCCAAGAAAACATAGTTAAATCTCTGTCTGTCTCAGTGATTATTATTGTGAACTCACTCGGATCCCCAAAAACCAAGAAACTGTGTACGTTATGAACAAGGGAATCGGAAGTTTTTTACGAGTGTCATGTAAATAATTCCCTTTTTTTTCGTCTAATGTTTTAACATTATATCATTTAATGTTTAAACATACTATATGTACATCCTATATATACGTCCATAGAAGATGTATATGGTCTTATAATTTACGGTAAAGAGTTCAACGACTCTATTAGTACGAAAAAGAGGAAATATGAAAGAACATCAAAGTTTAAGAATTACCGAAAATATTTAAATTTTTAGGAAATGTTTTATAATTTATAATCTAACATTTGTAGAAGTCTCGTGTCTCCTCCGTACAATGACAAGACGATTCTTGTCGGAGACAGACGGAGGACTGAAAAGGAGACAGAACGGGAACGGACGAAAAGAAGTGGGAAGTTCTGAGAGTAGAAAACTCTAGGAAAGAAGTACGGGTTTAACTCGATTCGAGGGAAGACCGAAAAATATAGTAGGACAATATATTATCGTAAATAGAGTCCGTTATGACATTTGTAGTCAAATAACAGACGGAGGAAACAGTCCAATCCAGTCCCTGGTATAGACTAAGTAAAGATACAGGGGTTTGCTTAGGATAGTGTATTATCTACAGTCATTTGGAAACACCTTAATTGGCCCGAGACAAAATGAAGGAGAAAGGGTCGTGTCTACCGGTCCGTGTATCATCCACGGTAGTAAACAAATCATTCCTTCATCTACTCACTTACTTCCTTATTTTTACGGTTCTCCTTCTTTCATTCTAACCACCGAGAACCGTAAACAACGATTACTTTCCCAAACACAACGACAGGGGGATCAGGACCAGTGGGCTCTCCTACTGAAGTTGTTGGCCGACTTGTTGGCGCGGTCGAAGTTCCCAACGTGTCGGGATGTGATACGACAGGAGCGACTACTGATGGCCTGGCAGTTCCTCGACGAACTACCTCCACTCTCGTACCCACTCACCCCGCCTCCCGAACCAACAGTCCTTCACACTTGAATCGGCGGAGAGAGGAGGTCTTTACGGTTCGAAGGGGTTTCGGAATAACGGGGGGTCTCGACCTTTCGGAGTTTCCACGACCATGAGACACTGTCACCGGTGCACGTACACCCTAAGTCGGAGTACACCGACCTCACACACGAAGTGGATGTCAACACACCACATGGTACGGTGGGAAGGACTTGTAAGTACGAGACTCAAAACGATCAACGTAGGGGGTCATCATAGGAGAGAAGATGGGGCACAGGAGGTCTCGTCCTGAACACCTGGTTCCCCCCTCTCGGAAGTTTAGAGATGATTGGGGTCTGAGTTTTCTGTAGGTGGAACTAGGGGGGGGCGGATGGTGGTGGTGGGATCAGATTTAGTCCGGAGAAGGTAATGAGACCAAGTAACGTGGGATAAGAAACAGGTACCAACGTGAACAACGTTAGAACTTAAAACACACACACAAGTCATCGGACAAGGGATTGAACTGAGACTCGAGGGACTCCCGCTCTTGATACCGACTAAGTAAGATCGCGGACTGTGTGTCATTTGTAAGTTATTTAAAAGTAGTTTACAAACTGACGGGAAGAAAACCTCTCGTGACTACATAACCTCCCTATTATGTATGGTAGGGGTATGAGTCCGACCAGACCAGGACAGGTCTAGACCATGGACGATCTCCGGAGGGTCCGTCAGTGAACGGGAGTAGAATGAGCTCGGAGAGGAACCCTCTCACTCCTCTCGTAGGACGGCCCTACGTACCACGGGTCCACGGACTCAACCATACCGTGATACCGTGACTGAAGGACAAGTACGGGAGTGACGTGAAGAACTTCCAAATTCCTGGGAGAGAACCCGGACCTGTGGTTCCGTAAGGAACAGTAACCAGTAAGAAGTATCTTGGACCCTCGAGCTTCTTAGAAACCTTCAGGAGGTCAAATGGACTAACGGGCGGGAGAGAGGAGAACCGTCTTTGGAGAGGTCGTCGGTCGACCGACCAGAAAGAAACCTAAGAGAGTCTCTGACTCCCTTGGGAGGAAGAAGGGACCCTCGGGTAAGGTAAAATTAAGACGACACTGACCAAATTTATCTAAGAAAATTCATCCACACTAAAAGAAGAGACATAGAAGACGGTCGACAGGAGACGTCAGTTAGTGATAAAGTTTTGGGGCAGAAGTTTCTTTCATGAAAGTCGGGGTCTTAGAAACGGAGAGATCGGGTCACAGGGGTATAGTAGAAGACCACAAACACTAACCTGACCTTCCCAAAGGGTCATTGGGAGTTCAGGGAGGTGGAAGGTAGACGGTGTCAGCGTGACTGAATTCTGGGTCCGGACCGGGTGCCGGGGTCGGATGTTCCCTGGACGGGGTCACGTCGGTCACACGTGGAACCAGACCCTTACTTGTGACGTTCCCCGTCGCGACGAGTGCCTATACCGCTGTCGTAGATCCTACTGACCACGAAAACCTCGTTCTTGAGTGACAAATGTCCTCGTCTCTGAATCTTTTGCAGGGGTTCGTTGTACGATGAGTGAAACAGGAAACCTTTCGAGAGGTTACTCTCTGTAAACATCGATTCTTAATCTTGCAAGTGATACCCCGAAGAGAGACGACACGGAATTTTAGTTAGTTATGGGGGTCGATAACAGGTGACCAAATGTAAGAGGTGAAGGGTAGTCGGGGATTTACCTGTTCCTTGAGTAAGATGTTTCTCAGGGAGAGGGGTCGGAACGTCTAGCTTGTGGAAATTTTACTTCTTCGGACCGGAAAATACTTTGTGGGGTGGGAATGGGAGGTCCGGTTCCGACCGGTAAACTCGGCAAGGTCCCGGAACCAAGGACGGACAACTGAACCTTGTCTACGGGAATCGGGGGTGGAAATGTGAAGTGGGTGGACGGAAAAATGGGTCTTAGGTAAATATGGGGGACGGGATCGGAGGGTCGGAGTTCCCGGTTTTGGTAATTGGGTGACTAAAGAGGGAAAGGCTGGATTTGTTCACCGGTAGGGAGTCCCGGACGTCCGAACGGTTGAAGACTGGAGGGAGGGGGGAACTGGAGAGAACCAGACGAACACACACACTGGTCGGTTGGCTCTCCGTCCTAGGACAAGGGAACAGGATCCCCGAGAACGGTCATTGTAAAGGTTTCAAAGACTGGAGTCGACTGGAGGTCTTCCAAAGTCCCTCCCGTCGGGGACTAAAGGACTGACAGGTGGAGAAAGTCGGACATAAACGGTGACCGAAACGACGTCGTGGAATCTCTGAAAGAGACACTCTGGGTTTCGTCAGGATCTGTACCCCGGTCGGACACGAGTACCCTAGGTGTGTGTTGAGAACAGGAATTTTAACGAATCAGGTGTTCCTAAATCCCGGGGGTCTAGAATCTCCCAACCTCGATCTCCCCCGTCGGCGTGAGCGGGTGACTAGTCGTCAGGGATGTACTCTCGACCCCCTCCAGGTCCGTCGTCGTCGTCATCAGACCACTACACCCTCCAAGAGACTGGGGAATTCTCCGTCGTAACTCATTATTTGCCCGAAATCTCAGTCCCGTCGGACCCAAACTTAGGGTCGAGGCGGTGGATGATCGAGACAACCGAATCTGTACAATGAAATAGAGAGATTCGGAGTCAAAAGAACAGACATTTTATTGTCGACCCTCCCCGAAAGGACCACCAGGTAACCAATTCTTAGACGGAACGTTACGTCCCCTGTACCCAAACTAGGGATCCAGTCCTTATAGGGTACATGACGTCTCGTCGATTCGGGTACGTGGTGTTGACGAATTGGTCGTGAGATCTCGGAGACTCGACGTTGGTGACTTCGGGTGTACGGATCTCGCGTATGAGATGCTCTCTTCGGTGACACCACTCTTCGGGGGTGTGACGTCGTTTATCATCGGGGGCGGGTGGTGTCAATCTCTTTCGGACGCACGTCGTCACTTCTGGGTGGTGTCGGTTTATTTATTTAATGTAGACCCTTCATAGTGTCCCTAATCACCCGCACTCCTAATCACTACTGTAGACATTTCCAGGGTTCATGTCTATCCAAGAGGTACTAACACATTTCTTTAGTTTACGAGTGGGACCGTCGATATTAGGGTAAGGAAGGGGTACTTTAGACATAAGGATAGATTCTGAAGAATTAAGACAAAGACGGATGTCGAAAAGGTGGGACGGGGTTTGTGGTAGTACAAGGGAGAGAAGAGTCGATCTAGGAGATTCCTTCGGAGAGGTCCACCAGACCAGACGAGGCTGTCACGGCGGAGACTTGTGAAGTGACAACCCTACCCACGAATCGTGTCTTTCCGGCGAAGCAGAAGTCCTCCGGGGTATTGTATCACTCTTCTTGTGTTTTAATCCCTAGTCTGTCTGAACCCAAATTTAGAGTCAAGACATCACACTGAGACCCATTCGGTCAACAGTGGAAACTGGAGTCCCGTGGGATTCCACCTAGACCGTTTGACAGGACTCTCTCCGCGTCTGACCACCTCCTCTGTCTATACCTTTGTCCGTCACTGTCGTCCACTCACGGGGTCGTCCCAAGACCCGTTTCCCGAGACCCTTCTGGTTCCTCCATTATGGACGAAGACGGACGACTCGTCCCTCCATCCCAGTCAACGTCTTCCGAAGGGTCTCCTACCGAACGAAGTCGGAACAGCCCCTCCAGTCACTCTCACGGTCTGCCTAAACACACGTTCTCAAGACTCAGGTCACGGTCGAAAGATGGGAGTCGGAGGTGTCTTTTCACCTAAGTGACCGAAGACACCAAAAGGAGAGTTTTTTACGACGAAGAAGCACCCAGTGACAGAATACTCGTCTTTCCGGACGAAGTCGTGAACTGACGGTGCATATCCTTTTCCAATCTCCTTCCTTCCTTTCCGTCCTGACTTTTCTGTTCATTAAACTCTTCGACCCCTCGGAGGAAGGAGTTCGGCGACCTCAACTGAGCAGGGACACCAAGGCTCCGGCAATTCCACGAAAATGTCGAAAAGGAGGGTCCTTACACTAGGGTGAAAGTGTCTAGGTAAAAGAATTTTACATAGAGAATGGTACGTCGGAAAGAGTAGGTCCCAAGGAGACCTTTTAATTTGAGATTACGAGAGTCCGTAGACAATATGTGTCCCAATAATTAAAGAGAGGATAGACTTCACCATGTTCAATACACGACAAGGGCTCTCTTAACCTTTTTAGTAATGAGTTTATTAAAGGGTTAACGCCAAATCTCCTCTTTGGGGTCTACTCTTTCCGACGTTCCTTCCTCGTGTTTGACACCTCAGTCCTAGACTTATGGTGGGACGGTGAATTATCGGTACACAGGACCCCTTCGACACTGGCGAGACTTCAAGAGAAAGGAGTAGACCTTATTCTCACACGGTGGATGGGAGATTCCAAAACAGTCCTAACCCGTACACATCCAAGGTGTCTCATCCGTGAGATGTATATTACACAATGATTGAAGTTTTGTGGGTCATGAACGTATAAAAAAGATTTCCCTGGATGGGTAGGATTAAACGATCGGACCAGAATCTCGACAAGATCAGACCGGGAGTGAATTGACCGAAAGGGGTGACGACGGGATCACCGAGGTCAATGTAGCAGTATTGCAGACAAGGTACAAGGGTGGAGTCACGGAAATGGGAACGTCAAGAAGGACGGAGAGTAAAGGGAAGTTCTGACAAAGAGTCGGGTCGCCTTACCAAAGATGGTCGGTCATGGGTCGAGAGTACGACGGACGGAAGACTCCAGACGGGACAAGGGACCCTAAGCCCGGGTCGGGGGGAGACGACGTGACTCCAACCGACTCCTGCTTCTGACACACAATGAAGGGACGGAAGAAACGGTGTCGCGGGGCGGGTATCAAGTTATGGATAAACCTACGCGGCCTTGGAGGTTGTGGCGACATCTAACCTATGGTGACCGCTACACCACAGAAACTGAGGACCCGGCGAACGAAATCACAGTATTATATAGACTGAAAGATCTCGAAGTGGACACTTCGACAGAATCGGTGTCACGGGGAGGGGACGGAAAAGTCGGTGGTCACACGCAGTGGAGTCTTTACGGCCCGGAAGACTGTGGACCATTATGGAACGGGTCACGAAGGGAATCGGAGAAAGGATGAATGAAAGAACCGAGAAGGAACAGGGAGACAGGTTCATATCCCGAGTAAACAATCACAATTGGTCGGTAGGAATTTAAGGGTGGTAGTGACGGACTCCGTTCCTTGGAAAGGTCACGACCATAGAAGGGAAATTGTCGGACAATCAAACAACAGGTCCGATTTTTGAATTTCGAGACAAAGAACAAGGTGAAGTCACAGACGGGTAGACCGACGCGACGGTCTACACCTTCCCTAACCAAAACGGAGTCCGACACGAGAGACCTTTACAGTAGGAGACTAAGAACGGTCGTTATGTCCCTTCCCCTTACTCGGGACCCGACTTCTAGTCTACAAGACCGAGACGGTGGTCGTTTCGGAGAGAGGAAATCCGTTCAGGAAAGAGGAAGTATCATTTTATCTAATCCCATCGACTAACGTTCCTGGGGAAGGTCGAGGGACCCGCTCAGAAGAGCAAGTAAAAAGTTAATTGCCTCGTAGAGAGGACAGTGTCCGGAGAGGACGTCGTGGACCCTTCATTTCTACTAGGTCTGTACCAGAAACGGGAATTCCTCGAGTATCCAGCCACTCCTTTAGTCTGTAAAATCGGTTTTTAACGGTAGACCACATAATTACCTCTACATATCTTCCACGATCACCTTGTGTTTCTTTTCTGGTAAATTTAGAGACTTCTCTCGTCCCTCTCGTACGATATCCTCTACCTCAAATGTACTTCAGAATTCCCTACTCACACTCAAATGGTCCACCTCCCTCCTTCCGCGTCTCCCTGGTCGTACAAGTCTCCATACTTCATCCTTCGTCGTACGACTTAAGTCTTCTGGACTTAAACATCCCACACCTAACTTCTTACCTTTCGTTCTCGGTCATTACTTCCGGACATTGTATTCTATACGATTCCTTTATCTTGAAAAGGAGGTTACCCTTTCAAGTTTTATCTGTTTGGTGGGGCACATTCTTCAGTTAAACCGTCAATGGGAGTTCTCCCGTCTATCACTAACCCCTTCCTGTGTGTCCCTGAAGTCTTCACAAATTACAAGACGGACAAATAGATCTATGACCAATATGTAGGTGGAACCCTTTTAAGAAACTGGACATAGGAAGACGTGAAAAAGACGAAAACACATATATGTAATCTGAACTTTCTTTCCAATCTCTTTTTATCCCCTTCTTTAACTAATTCTCCTCGTCCCAACTTCTTTCCTTTTAATAGAGTAAACTTTCGATATAATCCCTGAAGGAACCACCAGGTCACCGATTCTGAGGTACGGGGGTTACGTCCCCCGGGTCCAAACTAGGGACCGGTCCCTTGAACTTGGGTGTACAACGTTGATTCACAAGTATACGGTATTGATTTCTACCGGACACGGCCCTGGACTGTGTCGGTTTATTCGTGTCTCACAAAAAAAAAAAAAGGGGTTCGATAAAATTAACAGATCTACCCCGGATTTCGTTCCATCAACGTCATCCTCTTCTCTGACTAGGGTCTTTCTAAATCCTCAACCTAGTCTACCACTCTCTTTTCCTCGTCAGTTCTAACCAGGTCTAAGACCTGGTCTACCGGCCATCTACCATACACGAACACGACTCCATTCCTTATGACCTTCCTCCATACCCACCTTAACTCCACGTCTCCTTACTGATCAAGACGAAACTTGTAAAAGGAGGAGGGAGGGAGTGTGAAAGTCTAACATGCCAGGTCACAAGATTGATAAGGGAACGAAGAAAGAAGGAAGAAACATGAGTTAAACTACTTTGTGATTGGGACGAATTTGGGTTAAAGAAAAATGAAGTAAGACATAGACTTCTCGACTTATAACGAAGTCCCCTCTTTTTTTTAGTATGTTGGTACGATTGACCTGAGTGAAATGTAAATACAAGTACTTAAAGTCTGTGAGTTATGACGGTTGGTGGGGTGATATGAAGAACTCATTTTAGTGTCAGAACAAGACCTGGTTCTGTTGAAAGTATATGGAAGAAAGAGGAGTCTGCAGGTCGTCAGAGGAAGAGACTGAGGGTTTGATTACTAGATGGAGTGTGAAGTATCTCTTTCACTTAACGTCAGTATTCTCTTGATGGAATGGTAGGGTGGCAGAGAAGTGGTCGGAGGGACGGAGATATGAGGACATACGACGGTAGGATGGAGATGTTACCTTCTACAAGGATTAAAGTCGAGACGAAAGTCGAGTCCGAAGATAAAGGTAAACGAAAGAGTTAATGAAGTAAGGAGGTCACTAGGGTAGAAAGGACGCAACAGACAAAAGAGGAGAGACGATCGAGCAAGGGTAGTAGTACTTTTGTACGGAATTATAGTGGGTAGAATTTGTTGTTTCGTTTGATTTTTGAAGGAACTGGGGGTTTAGATGGAGGTAGACGATGGAGTAAAGAGACGTAGGGAAGTACCAATTTTCAGGAGTCTTTTTTACTAACGATTGGTGCCTTAAGTGAACGGACCGAGGTCGAGAAAGGAGTCAGAGTCACAGCGGTACCGGTTTTATATGAAGATAAAAAGGGGGTTTTAACTATAAGGGGTCCAGAAGGGGTAGAGTCATTTACTATGCTAGTAGACAGATCAGAAGTCCGGTGTTTAAAACCTCAGTACAAACTCAAGAGAAAGAGTAAGTGTGATGGACGTCCAGGAAGTCCTTCGGAACAGTGGACACGGAGAGTAGACCTTGGTAGGGGAAAGACGGTAAGGGCAACGACATTGAGGTCGGGGTCGCGTCCTGCTGGGTCAAGAGGACCTATCAGTGGTGTCAAAGGATTGATCAGAGTGGTAAAGGTGAAAACAGAGGGACTTAGGTAAAAGGTGTATTGACGGTCCTCTTAGAAGAATTTCACATTTGGGACAGAAAGACGACAAATTTTAGAAGGCAACCGTATGGTCACTTTGGTCGCATTTTAGGTCTAAGGAATGGTTTAGGACGTTCCGAGATGTATCAGATCTGGGAACGGCGGAAGACACTGGAGTGGAGATCAGTGAGGGAGTGGGTGCCACAAGTGAGAAGAGGGCACTGTATCCGGAAGAAAGTAGGGAGTCGGTGTGACTCGAGGAAGGGTAGAGCCCCAGAGACATGGTCGGAGAGGGTCACTAGCCTTGTGAGAGGGGAACCCTTAAGTCCAGAGTTGAGTGTAAGGGAAGGAGTCTCTGGAAGAACCGGTGGTATCATTTTATCGGGGAGGTCAGTGAAACGTAGTATAATGGAATAAAATATAAGAAACACCATGAATAGTCAGGGACTTCACTACAAACAACCATACAAATAGTAGTCGGAGAGGGGTGATGATCCTACTTTCGGAATATTAGTGTCTCTGGAACAGAGACATAAAATGACGGTATAAGTGTCAAGAATCCCTTTTTTTGGAGTGTCGACCGTCTACCATCCACTCATTATTTATCGACAACTGGCCGACCCCCTGGACACCCTGTGAGAACATCTCTACACATCACCCGTCAACCTGTTTACTCAGACTTCGAGTCCTCTCTTTCCTGATATTCAACTTATACTTCTAAACTCTCAACAGTCAGAGAACTCCCACCACCTTCGACTCAACAGGCACTTCTCAATATCTCGATTTCTTCGGGTTCTTGTGTTGACTCTCTCGGATGTAAAGTCCACACTCGTGTATTCTTCTCCTCGGTCACGTTCTCTAAGTTCCTTTGCCCTCTTTCCTCTTCGTCTTCTCTCGACCCCTCCCCAACGTCACTACGAGTTTGATAGACTTTTTGGACAGAAGACGTCCAGAATAAAAAACTTTTTTAAAATCTTTTTTATATAAAATTTCCCGTATGTTTTATGTCCGGGTTTAAACAGTAGTCCAAGTTGTCTGTTTTAATGAGAATTCAACCATATTTTCAAAGACCTGTGAATTGAGCATGCATGACACGAATAGAATAGCTACTGACCATTGTTTCAAGTGTCTGGTCGTGGTCATACACCTGACTTGAAGTTCGTAGTAACGAAATTGTCATGAGGACCCGTTCTCCCCTTCTGTCTACTTGACTTATATCGGAGACGGGAGTTCAACGAATTTCAGGTCACCCCTTCCGTCAAACCCTATGTGTCTGTATAATGCACCATCTCTCCAGTTTCGTCATGGTAATCCTACGTCCTTGACCTCTGGTACTAGACGGGGTCGAGACGGTGGTAGAGTAGGGTCTTCCTGGAGGTCGTCTAGTGTCGGAGAGACACCTTAGTGAAAAAAGTAGACATACTACTTTAGTATAGTCAAATGACCTACGATTTCAAAAGAAGACCAATAAAACCTATGTCTCGATTTTGGGAGGTACGGTCGTTAAAAGACACCTCCATATCTCTCACTGAAGATTACCTACGGTCCAAAGAAACCCCCTACTATTTTCATAAGATTTTAATCTAATGTCAATATGTTGAGACATTTATATGAATTTTTAGGGGGTAATTTGACATATGAAATTTACCCACTTGAAATACCATACATTTCGATAAAAAATTTTTTTCCTTTCATTATTTTAGGAGGCACGATGAGTTTTGGTCTTTTCTAACCGAACCTACCACGGACCAACATCGGAACCTGATCAACCAGGGTATCGACTACACCACATATCCTCCCCTGGGAGACTATATTTTCAAAGAAAAATTTCTTATGATAATTTTTCAATGGACTTTTTGAAAGAGAATGGGTATGACCATAAAAATAACCAAAGTTCAATAATTAAATTGTTCATATCGTGTGGGGTAAAAAAAAAAAAAAAAAAAAAAAACCGACTCCGTGTGCCGAACGCCTTAGAATCAAGGGGTTGGTCCCTAACTTGGGTGTGGGAACCGTCACTTGTTCGTACCTTAGGATTGATCGGTGACCTGGTGGTCCCTTAAGGGTTTGATGAGTAAGAATTACTTCGAATCAGACCGTCTCATATCTGTAAATCCGTTTATTAGTGTTTTAATAATCGATTAATGGTGACTCTCATCATCATAATTCCTTTTCATCTTCCACCATCCTCACATTACCTCCGGATTAGATCAGACTTCGTCTACTCCCTCCAGAAGGGACTCGTTTACCGTATATGTACCTTTGGACTTCACATTTACAGTTGGCCAGTGAATTGAATTCGGACACCTCTCGCTGTCGGTAATCAGTAGGTCTCTCTGTGTCGGTAGGTCAGCCCGTGTCACCCCTTGCCTCCCTAAGACATCACTACAGTAACGTCAAGTGTATCATCCACTCCCGATTTCTCCCAGGAATCACTGGGGTTCCGGACAGGAGACGGAAACCGGACCCGTCACGTCTTACTACTCGACAGGGATCCCTTCCCACAAAGACATAGGGTCTAGACACCTGTATCTCCTCAGCGACGAAATCAACTCAATCTCTACTCTCACGGGCCCGCGGTCTCGGGGTCGAGAGGTCTCGGTGGACGGTGGTCCGTGGGCGTAAAGTAGTTCCGAAATTAGCCGAGGTGCGTCAGGAGTCTACTCGGACCGACCATAGGCCGTACTCGAGTAGTGGTTGTCACCGTCGATCTCCGGTTCCGAGGGAACCCACTCCCTCTCCAGTCGAAAACAACCTGGTCCAGACAAGACACAAGAGGAGGTGGACGTGACCCGGACCTTTGTAGACTCATCCTAAGGTCAAAGGGTACCGTACCAGTCGACGGGAAACGGTCGGGTGAGCACGGGTAGGTCACTCACACGAGAACCCATTTTACGTCTCTCTTTCCCGCCGTGTCCCAAAATTCTTCCTCTTGGAATCAGGGATGTCCAGTCCTGGACGTTTTATCGTCGCCTCCAGGTAGGGTCCCAGTCTACCCAGTCTTGGTTCCAAGGCAAGGGTTTTGCTCAAGTGTAGATCAAAAGTATATGAGACGACGAAATGTGTCTCCGGATCGTCGTAGGGTGCTTCTTGTGTCGTCTTTACGAGAGACATCCGACTAGGGTCAGAAGACGGACTTGTAGTAAAACCTTTACTTTTTAAGAAAATTCACGTCGTTTTCTTTCCTCGGACGGCGAAGTCCTTAGGAAGTCTTTGAGGGAATGATTACTTGGGATACGTCGTGATTATACTGGATGTGATTGAGCCGGAACGTCACTTACCTTGGAACTCATTCAGGGAAGGAGGGGTGACCCGAAGCAAAAGGGGTGGATATTTCAATCAACCTAACGTCAGAGTTTCGAGGAAAATTAAAAGTATAAAACATTAAGACTTACTTATTAACGGGAGACTAAATTAACGTTTAGACTCATAAGTGTAAATAAGTCGTCGATAATTAATTAAAGGAGGTCGACTGGTGGTCGTAGGGAATCTTCTCCAAGGATCTTTCCAATGAGACGAGAATTTCGTCGGACATATTAAAGAAATAGTGTGAATGGTGTCGTTTATCGATAAGTCAATAGACTAATTATCTAGAACGGAAGTAATGTGTCCAATCCCAGACCTAGACGTCCTGAATATAGGGGTCGTGGAACGTCATAGGAATAGTCACTTACAAACGACTGACTCAAATAAATATTTACCCGTGGTCTGTAACGTCTTCATCTTTCTTTCTATGTCCGGGAAGGAAGTCTGACGTGTGACATCTCGCGACCAAGTCACTTTTCCGGGTTTGTGTTTCGTGTGACTTTTGTGATACTGTCGTCCATTACCTTGAGATTTAATTTGTTTCCGGTCCTTTGTTTTTTTTGGTCACTTACACTATTTACTCCACTCCTCCCCGTTCTAGTCACAATCGTGACATCTCCCGAAGTACCTCCTCTCCCGGATCTCCCTTTAGGATTTCCTGTCCGTTTTATCTGGTCGTCTCCCTCCTCCCTTCGAAAAGTCCACACCCTCCTCGTCTTTACTCGGAACGTACAAACTCTGGACCTCCTTTGACCGGTGGACAGTCTACCACTCATCCCCTTCCGGCCTCACACCTCCTGGAACCCCACTCGGACTCCTGAACACGAGTTGAGACTTCGGTCATCCCTTAGGGACTTCACTAACAGATAGCAACCGAACAAAATCGTGACGTCACTAAAAATGAAAATTTTTACCCCCCCTTTAGTTGTAAAGTTCGTCATGGTCCCCTACACATCACTTTTCCTTCAGAGGAAAGGTGTGGGGACCAGGGGGAGTCTTCATCGGTGACATCGAAAGGAATCCATCGGAGGGATAACGACGACGTTTGTCTACTAGTGTTTGAATCGTCGAATTTCGTTGGGTTTAAATCATTGATTGCCAAGACCCCTATTCAGATTTTACCAGAGTAACCTGCTTTTAGTTTCACAGTAGTCTCAACACAAGGAAAAACCTCTGAGTCCCTCTTAGCCAAAACAACGGCAAACGTCGAAGAGCTCCGACGGAACAGAGTCTGTAAGGAATAGAACCGGGGAAGGTAGGGGTTCGATCGTGTCAGGGAGTTCAGAAAGGGTACAAGGTGGCGAGACTGTGACTGAGAAGACGAAAGAAGAAAATGAACATTTCTGAGGACACTAATACAACTCGGGTGGATCTATTAGGTCCCATTAGAAACGTAGAGTGTCAGTCGACTACTCTTTGGAATTAAGGGAAAACGACTCATTGTATATAAGAGTCCAAGGTCCCTAAGTTTGTACCTGTAGTAATCTCCAGTAATAAGACGGACGACGCGACAGTCTCTATAAAATATTTACAAAATAAAAAGAAGGACAAAAACTTATCAATTAAACGTGTGTCATGTTTTAAGTTTTCCCACTCGCGAGTGAGGTGTTAACTGGTCGTAGACCGTAAGACACTATTTGTTTTTGAGGAAGAGAGAGTAAATAAATAAATGACAATACACACGAATACCTATGATAACGAAATCACAAGATATTAAATTTAGGGTACCTACCTCCTCGGACCATCCGACGTCAGGTACCCCAGCGATTCTCAACCTGTGCTGATTTGCTGAAGTGAAACTGAAAAGTGAAAGTACGTAACCTCTTCCTTTACCGTTGGGTGAGGTCACAAGAACGGACCTCTTAGGGTCCCTGACCCCTCGGACCACCCGACTGCAGAAACCCCAACGTGTCTCAGCCTGTACTGACTTCACTGAATCGTCGTCACCAATATAACGACGATTTTAATAAAGTATAAACCGGTCTCACGGTATGGA
The DNA here is from genome assembly GCA_006410555.1 of Capra ibex. Classification (NCBI taxonomy): domain Eukaryota; kingdom Metazoa; phylum Chordata; class Mammalia; order Artiodactyla; family Bovidae; genus Capra; species Capra ibex. The sequence continues at coordinate 214,774 of SJYO01038430.1, forward strand.
CGTAGAAAAAAAAAAAATTAAAAGACATAAAAGAACGTATTGATCTACAAAACTAGAATGGAATATAGGTGGAACGGTAACGGGACCTTAGTCGGTAAAGAGACTCTCAGGATTCTGAAAAAATCACCCGTTAACATAACCTCTGGTTTTGTACTCATGATCCACATGGATAATGTGTGTGCGTATACGTATATGTGTGATAATACGTATACGTACAATATATGTATACGTACATGGATAAAATCTTCAAGACTCTTATGGTTATGGAGGGTAAGGTCAGGTAGTAATGTCCCAATAAGGAACAGGAGTGTGTAAAGTATAAAGACACAGGGAAGAAGACATCACTCTTAAGACTGAGGTTTATCGTGACTATGTGTTGAGTAAACAATTTAGGATATTATATAGGTTTTTCAGAAGTCTGGAAGAAGTCGGTTTGGTGATAACTTTTGCTTGATGATTTTCTCAAGTCCAGTCCTATACAAATATCAACCGGGTCGATGAGGTAGGTTCCGATTCCCATATATCAGTTTATGATCAAGGAACCAATGAATCCACCCACAAAAAGGAAAGTCCCACAAATACAATAATTAAACTTTACGTCAACCCAATTAAAAAAGTTACGCGAAAGTCAAAATCCCAAAAAGAGGAGATGGAAAGGAACAAAATCAAAACAACAAACTTATATATTTGGTAATTGGAAAAAGATTTTTGACATGTCTTTCCATATCAGTCTCTTCATTTTGAGGGAGGACACACAGCGAAAGTTGGAGAAGGACGAGAGGAGTCATTTGGGACTGGGGAACATATTATCTATTGGTTAAAACTAACATAAGACCAAACAGGAAGGACATAAAGCAACAGATTCGGTTATATATATTCAAAAGAATAAAGAGGAAAAAGGATGTATTTTCTATTACATAATATGTACGAGAAACGTCAACCGACAAAAGTGAATTGGTATAAAAGATCTTCAATGAACCATTAGTAAAGTATCTCTAGAATAAAAAACATCAATGTATCGTTAGGTAACACAAATACTCGATATATAGGACACGAACCATCAATTTTTATTACGATACACTTATCGTAGAATGTACATGTAAAACCTTATTACCCTCCACGTAGAGATGTCATTTCAAGATGTTCACGATAACGATCCAGTTTCCCATTTACATACGGGAACCAATCCATAACGTTTAAAGAGGAGGTATTTTCAACACGGAAAACGTAAAGATGAATATAACACACTTTCACCGACACAAGAGTGTCGGAACGGTTGTGACATATAACGGTTGGAAAACTTAAAAATGGTCAGATTGTCGACTTTATGTTATGAAGCCATATCAAAATCAAACTAAGAGAATGACACTCACTTTACCCGTAGTAAAGTTTACAAGTTCTTAGTAAAAAGTGGAAAACAGTTAACAGACGGTTTTACAGAAAACGGAAAAAAAAGATCCTGAAAACCAAAAACAAAAAGAGAACTAAAAAGTTTCAAGAAACGTCCAATTTCTATAATCGATAAAAAGATACTACATACAATGTTTATGAAAAAAGTTAAAACATAACTATGTCAAAATTACGAAGAGTATATTAGGATTTACATGTCGGTCCTCACTCTTGGTGACCCTATCAAACATTTCTAACCTTGATAAAAAAAGGATTTTCTCTTACCTACGTCTCTCTTTCCCTGTTCCCGACTCATGAGTTGGAACTCACAGTGAGTACTAAACCCTGTCTTCTCACTTATCTTTAGACGTTTCCTCTGGTTCCAAATAGTATTGACAATATCAATAAGTCAGTCTTTTATAAATAATTTGAGGATGACTCACGGTTCACGACAAGACCAGTACCCGATAGTATTGTTTAGGAGTAAAAATTAAATAAAGAGAGTAGTGAAAGACTTTTCAACCTGCAAAGGAAACGGGGACAAGTAGGTAGACCAAACGGTATTTCGGAGTTGAGACTCTGTCTAAACCATTTCAAGAATCTTAACTAATGTCTTTTCGGGGAAAGTCTTTTTTACCTTAGTAATCGTGGTCGTTCTTCGAGACCCAACTTTACCAAAAGAACCATATCTAAAGTTCAGATAAGGGACAGAAGAAAAGGATTAGAGGGGTGATGGGAAGGTGAAAATAAAAACCACTAATAACGGACCACTGGCATCAACCCGTATTATAATTGACCTTCTGAGGAAAACCGTCACCGAAGACCAAAAAAAAAATTCGTTGTTAAAATACTCCCTCTATTCATTAAGGATAGTTGGAACTACGACCCCACCACCACCACCACCACCACTTTTCGTCTGTAGTCACTACTTGTTTGTCAAGGACACGGGTCTTGACGTTGGACACTGTAAATTACAGTATCAATTTCCATGAACGGAGAGATGAGGACTAAGAGAAGGACGACCCTTCACGTCAATCGTCTGAAAGTAGTCAAAGACAAAGATACCAACAAGAGTTTCGGTTGACATTTATTCCGGAGGACAGAAGGAATTCCAATCTCATTTCCAGACATATAAACTCACATAAAGTACGGTCACTCGGACCGAGTTGGTGGCGAGACTACACGACTACGAAGAGTAAGTTCGGTCTCCGAAATGAATCGAAACCGTTATCTGGACACTTACCTTCGTATTCGGTAGAGAACTATTGAGGAGAAGGGACGATACCTGTAATCCGACCCTAACCAGTTGTCTTCGAATTTGTAGACCAGTCAGGTCAGGAAACCCCACCAGCCACAAAATATCTGTTGGGTAGTTCTGACTAACCCGAGTATTGACTTAATCGGTCTACACACCCGTAACACACGGGAAAGGAGCCGGAGGGAAGTTACAACAATCTACCCTCGTCTGTGCTAATCGTCCAAACGCCTACCACACAAAAATCACGTACTTGTTTTCGACGACGGAAGACGTCTCTGACACCGACACGGGGTCTGCAGTCGTCATATTAATACTGACGATTTAAGTCGGGTCTGGGGTCCGAGCCGACGGAACCAGAGTCGACAGAAACGTCTTCCCCCTCCTCCCCACGACTTCGCACCCCTGGGCTCGAGAATAATATCAGGTGAAACTTGAGACGACATAGGTCAGAAAGGGAGGGATGACTGTTAACGAGGGTCGACGAAAGACCAGTCTCTCGGACGACGGTGGAGACTCCTATCACACACGACCTAATACCTCGCTCACCCCTTACTCCGACCGGATGACTTTCGGGTGTTGAAGGTCCTTTGAGTGGGGTTTACTTTTACTCGATTCCTAGGGGGATGAAGGTTGTGAATCTAGTGCACGACGAGTAGACAACGACAAGGTTAACGAGTCAGTACGGGTCGAAAAACACTGGGGTACCTGACGTCGTACGGTCCAAAGGAACAGGAAGTACTAGAGGGCCTCGAACGACTTTGAGTACAGGTAACTCAACCACTATGGTAGGTTGGTAGAGCAGGAGACAACAAGGGAAGGGGAGGACGGAAGTTCGAAAGGGTCGTAGACCCAGAAAAGATTACTCAACCGAGAAGCGTAGTCCACCGGTCTAAAACCTCGAAGTCGTAGTCAGGAAGGTTACTGACAAATCCTAACTAAAGGAAATCCTAACTGACCAAACTAGAAGAACGTCAGGTTCTAGGAGAGTTCTTAGAAGTTGTGGTGTCACTTTCGTAGTCAAGAAGTCGCGAGTCGGAAGAAATAGGGAGTAGATCTTTTGCGAACGGAATCCCAACGGAACTCGTCTTTAAGAACCGTCCTCAAAAACGAAAAACGGGAAAACGAGTGGATTGACATATACACTCTATGTAAACTTACAAGTAGAGGTACAAAAACATGATGGACAAAAGATTGGTCTGGTCGGATGTGTAAACGGTATCTGGTTTAGTCCGTAAAAACACAGAGATCATCAAACACTACGAAGTATAAGACATCTGGAGGGTATGAGTTACTTGGTTTGGGTCGGGACAGGGGGCCTGAAAGAAGTATAAAGGATCAACCACTTACCGTAGTAGTTATGGATAGTGGGTTTGTTCTTTCCTAAATTTTCATAGACTACTGAAGCGGGAGTGAAAAATGGTGTGAGTAGAAAGAATCTCAAAAGAGAGTTTACGCAGAAGAGGGGGGACAGGGGTATGACAGTAAGTCTGAAACAGGGAGAGTGGATCTGACAACCTTTTCTGAAAAACCAGAGGGATGGAGATCCGAGGAAAGGTTTGGTTGGAAATGGGACGTTTTGGGGTGATGAGGTGACAAACCTTTGGACGACGACGACGACGACGACGACGACGACGACGACGACGACTCAGCGAAGTCAGTACAGACTGAGATACGCTGGGGTCTCTACCGTCGGGTGGTCCGAGGGGACAGGGACCCTAAGAGGTCCGTTCTTATGACCTCACCCAACAGTAAAGGAAGAGGTTACGTACTTTCACCTTTCACTTTCACTTCAGCGAGACAGCACAGGCTAAGAATCGTTGGGAATGCGAACACTCTATTGCGAGTCTACAGATTAAGTCATACGTGTAGAGAGACGACAGGTGACCGTTAGAAGAAGGTGGGGTAGAGGTTCTCGTCGACCCCTACTAACGAAGTCCTAACCCTGGTCGTGAACTATCCGATTGGTCCCGGGACAGACGTCGGTCCACCCGGACCCGTGTGTCCTCGACAGAGACGGTATTCGGGTGAGTCGAGGAGTAAGGGACTTCCCTCAGAAAGGACGGAGGTCTGGAAACGAACGAACGAAAAGACAGTGACCCTACGGGAAAGGGGTGAAGAGATGGATAGTTTGGGGGTGAATCGGAAGTTCTTGGTTGAGTAAATACAGAGAAGAACAGTGAAGGACCAAACGAGCGTACTTCACTTAGTAAAGAGTGCGACGATGGGGTGTCGTTACTGCGGAAAAAAAGAAAAAAGACCGGTATGACGCGTCGTACACTCTAGTATCAAGAGGGTGGTCACCACCTTGGGTACGGGGGACGTCACCTTCGTACCTTGGGGTTGGTGACCTGGTGCTCCTTTAAGGGAGTCTTCGATAAAATAACAAAATTTCTAATGTTGACTTCAAAGTTTTTCGTCTCGAATCGTACACAGACGAGAATAAGAGAGAAGGGAGACAAGGAGACTAAGACGACGGTCATCCCGGGATTGATCCAGAGATTGGACACCTTCCGGCGAGTCAGAGGGAAGGTAGATGATTTCTCTTTCCCCCCGACCGAGGGACGAGTTGTGGAGGTAGAGACGTGTATATGGTAATCACTCTATGAAATATCCTTCCTCACGAATTATTACTATTAATATCATTTTTGTTGTCATCGACAATAAATAACTCAAGAATGAAACATGGTTCGAGACTTGATTCCGGAATAGAGAAAGTTACGAATTTTATAGAAACGTTCAAATTGTGAAAATAATGGATACAAAAGGTATACGTACGTGTCTCCGTAATCCGACAATTTATTGAACGGGTATAAGGTGGTGATCATTCACCGTCTCGGTGACACCTTAGACACTAAAACTAGAGTTCTCGTCTTGAGGTCAACACAAGGAGTTGGAATATGTCCCAAGTCGTACTTTATCCACGAGATCTTACAACCAACCAACTAGTGTACTCACTTACTTAGTCACAAGAAGGGTAACTCGAACAGAAGTCCGAAGTCTCTCTGACCGACTCGTAGACATCGAATACGGTTCTTCATACCTAAAACAGAGTAGAGGATTACGGGTCGAAATGTGTCTGTACAAGGGAGGGTGAGTCATTGTTTGACGGACCTTGAGAAAGGGCCGAGTATAAATGTTCTCTTACACTATTTAAGGCATAACTAGGGAGGACAAGGTGACATTTAAAACGTTTTCTACTAATTTATCTCGTTATCTCAGACGTCCGTAACACCGAGTTATACAACACCTCACCGCATAGCTGGAGGAGGTAGGTTTCCGTCGGTCGCGGATCGGGACGACGGGGTCTGGTCATTAATTTTAGGACCCTCTGACCCTAAATTTTAGGTTAGTATAGGGACTTAGTTCGGCGGATCGGAGGGGTACACTACTCACGTTATTCCATTGCCGTCCTCGTACAAATACAGACACGACTTCGTCAGGGGTATCCCACCCATTCTTTACCTCTCAACCCATCCGGAGGACTGATTTAGTGAAGTGGGACTGTGGTGTCGGTGAACATTCTGTTAGACATCTGTGTATTTGTCAGGGTCGGTTTTTGGTTTAAAACCCGAAGGGTCCACCGCGATCACGACTTCTTGGACGGACGATCACGTCCTCTGTATTCTCTGTACCCAAGGTAGGGACACAACCTTTCTAGGGGACCTCCTCCCGTACGGTCGGCTGAGGTGAGGTCATAAGAACGGACCTCTTAGGGTACCTGTCTCCCCGGACCGTCCGATGTCAGGTACCCCAGTGTCTCAGTCTGTACACTTCGCTGAATAAAACCCGAGAACTCTCGTTCTGTAGCTCGTGTTTTTAAGTGTCCGACACGAAGTCACATATGAAGACAAAGGTGTCGGTTATCATCCAAATGTCTTCACTAAACTGGAACTAATTTGGTACCGGAAACCATTGGTTTGCACAAACTTAAAGGTGTCTTTGAGAAACTAAATTGGATTCGGCTTCGGTCGGAGGGGACACGACTCCGGACATTAGTGTTGTGTTCAATGACAACTTTATTTGAACAGGTAGACGAGAGTTGTCCTGGTCCTTGAGGGACTCCCGTTCCTGTCCCAACAGAATAAGTGAAAACACAGGGGTCGTGGACCGTGACCCGGTCTGTGAATCTCACGAGAGGCCTTCATAGAAACTTACCTACGTCTTTGTGTTTAATTGTTAGAACTATTTTGGAGACATTTACCTACACATTTATCATCTGGACGGTGAGTCAGTAGGTAAGTCACGAACTTGTGAAGGTCACGACCCCCTTAGCGTAAACAAGGACTCCAAAGAGTGTAAGATAGAAACCTAAAAGACTACCAATCGTCAAAGATTATAACTCGGTTTTAAACGAACGTTCCAGAATTTCAATATGACAACCCAGGTACATCTTATTTAGATCAGGGACAACTTCCCGTGTACTACCGGGAAGTTTATGAACTTTTACGTCCGTACAAGAGGACTCGATAGAAAGGAGATCAGATTTGGAGGTCAAGGAATTTGATACAAAAAGGTGTACCGAAGATTTGGTAAAGGATAGAGTCAGTGAGAAGGTCTTGTTAGAGATGAAACAGTAGGGTTTAGGTACTGATGGGTAAATAACGGTAAGTAAAAGTAGAGCAAACAAAATCGAGAATTACAGGTAGAAGATCTACATAAACCTGGAGAAGGGTGCGTTTAGACTTCAGATATATCTAAAGCACTGATCCACTAGGGGTATAGTCCCCACTTGTATGACTTGGTCCTGGTTCGGAAACGAGACGGCAACCTTTGAAAGAAGACACTGGAGACTAGACAGACAGTGAGGTGGGACGGGGAACCCAGACCAATCAGGTGACAGTGAATGCTTGGGAGGTGTGACTTACCGTGAGCCGGGTGTAAAGAGGTAACACACGAGTCCTAACAGGACTCTGTGCGGTCCTATACAGACGGAACATTACCCCCCTCCCCCAAGTAGTAGGAAAAGAGGAACAGGGAGACTGTGGTATGACATAACAGTAACAAAGACAGGGACAGACAGAGGATGGTTAGACCCAAGAGGGAGGCCTGTTCTTGGTCAGTCTAAGGCGACACACACCGGCAAGGACGACGTTTCAGTCATTAGTCACTAATTACTCCCGACCCAGGTCGGTCCTCCGTTTTCGAGAGACAAGGTACTTGAAATCTTTAGGTGGAGGGACTTCTGTTCCTAGGTGGTCTGACACACAGTCTCCCAAGTCTGAAGTTTTACTGGACCCCTGGTCGAATACACCCAGTAGTAAGTGGGACCTCTCCCAGCAGGACTGACCCTTCTTTTCCACAAGGTAAAACATGGGAAAGTTGTTTTGACATGGGGTTTGGACGGAGACCTTTGTGGGGGGTTTGAACCGAAACCTCGTAGACTCGTACAACCATCCCTTCTCCTTTCTACTAAACAGGGAGAAAAACTCAGTAGCCTGGAAACCTTTCATCGTGTTACACCACCTTTTTGGTCTACCGAAGAAAATTTTTTTCTTTAGTTGTAAAATAATACATTTTAAAGTTTGTATATAAAGAGAGTTTTTCTTTTATCATATTATTCAGGGTCTAAATGATAAATATACGACTTACTGGTACCCGTTTAATAAAATCGAGAGATTCGGAGATAAAAGAATCCTCAGAAACATACCATTTATTGACGTATATTTCCGGAATTGTGGGTTGTGTACAATCGAACAGAAAGTGGAACGAGAAGATTACTGAGTCAATTTAGTAAACATTTTACCTTTTTTATTATGGAGAGGACGAAAGAAGCAGTTTAAGAACACACAATCTACGAGTCAACACAGGCTGAGAAACGTTGGGGTACCTGATATCGGGACGATCCGAGGAGAGAGGTACGGTAAGAGGTCCGTTCTTGTGATCTCACCCAACGGTAAAGGAAGAGGTCCCCTAGAAGGGCTGGGTCCCTAGTTTGGACTCAAAGGACGTGACGTCCGTCTAAGAAATGGTAGACTCGGTGGTCCCTTCGGTATAGTTTAAGAACAATTCTTAATTTATTCTCCTTCATCAGTCGTGACACATACCGTACATCAGTCACGAAGCATTTCCAAGAACCAATGGACCCTCCGTATGGAAGTCCACGCGTACATACCTACACACGTCTAAGACAACCTTTACGAGTCACACCAGATCCCCTTTTCGAGTCCTTGGTGTCGAGATAAGGGTCATGATGACACGAAGGACGTCGTAGGACCTGTCCCGAGGAGAGAGAGTCGTAGTCGGAGACCCCTGTGTACCTCTTAGTCGCGTAGAGACTGGACTCCTCGATGTGTGTCTGATCGACCCTTCTGATCTGTCCACCTGAGGGTCTTTGCCCTCCTCACCCTCCTATTATCCTCGGGTACCTACTATTCGTGACTCTCAACCTCCCCACCTCTCCGAAGGGTCTCTTCCCCGGGACTTCTTCCTCATCCCAGACCTATCAGTCCCTTTGCTCCCTGTCCCAAGATCCGGACTCCTCATCATACCTCCACTCACTTCCACTCGTACTTCTGCCCCGTCCGTGTACCGAAGAGAGCACACCGGTGGGGTAGAGTCTTACGAAGGAACTACCCCTCGAACGTCGGTTTCTCTTACCTAGTGAGGTGTGACTATGAATACTATTACCCCCTTTAAAGGGAATAAGTTATCATTGAAGATTAACCTCTATGATTTGTCTGACAACTTTATCATTTTTAATCCTACTTCCACGATTTCCTCAGTCGTCATTTTTACCCTGAAGGGACCACCAGGTCACCAACTCTGACACGAAGGGACCAACCCCTAGGTGTTTGACTCGTCACACCAGGGTTTTTGTGTACCTTTACAAACCTTCTTACTTACATATTCAATAATGTTTGTAACATGTCGAACATGTCAGAAAAAAGGGGGGTCGAAAAATAGAAAAATGTGAAAAATGTGTAGAATAAGTCAGGTTCATCTTGGGGAACTCCATCCATCCCGACACTAGTACTGGTGGTCTCCTCACTTCGTTCTGGGAGTAGTGTGTTGGTCCCTCGTCATTGGGGGTAGGCACGACCGAAGGTCCGACACATGAGAAACCCCTGTCCCTCCGTCGACGTCCACCTCTTTCCCCCATCAGTACTTTTGGTCCACACCATCTAGGCCTAGGGAGTTTCCGGTCCTACCGGTCATCCTGACGCCCCCACCCTCCCTCATCCCCTCGAACAGTTATAATAACTATTATATCGGAGTGTGTAAACATATCCCGTCAATGACCCAAACCATAAAAACAAAAAAATTCGAGAGAAGAAACGTAAAACGTAGTAACAGAACAGAACTATATGTGTCTCCATCGTCTTTCAGTCTTGTCTCACCACAGTTCCCTCTTCCCTCATTGTACGGAAAAGGGGAGACGGTGGGGTCTGAGCGACAGTCGGGGAACGACAGTCCTCTGGACTTAGGATAGAGAGTGACAGCAAGGTGTGAGAGGAGTCCTTCCCGTTTACCCGGAGAGAGACGTTGGTGAAGGAGGGGTGAAGGGTGGTGTCTCGATCTATCTCCCACAACCCCGAACTGGACTGGACGGTGGGTCTGCTTCTCCAAATCTTGATCGTTTCTCTGACTCCTGAAACCAGGTGCCCCTGTTCCTTGTCCCAGTGTATGAAGTGAACAATACTCTTCCCGGAAAGACCCCGTCCTTCTTACCGGTACAACACACACCGAGACCTTCTATTGTGGACCTTTCTTCAGGTAAGTAAACCATTTAGAATGACTTGTACACAAGACACGACCGGGGACACGATCCATCAGTCCTATATCGTCACCTAGTCGGTACCTGGGACTGAAGACTCTCAAGAGTCAGGACATACCTCTGTCTGACAATATTGTATCACTAGTCACACCCTTCTTTCTTCGTCTTTCCGAGTACCTCGTGTTTCCTAGTGTGGTTTAGACCCCACTCTCCCTTTATTCCAAAGGACCTCTTCTTCGGACTTGACTCAGAATTTTCTACTTACCCACAAATATCCTTCAGGTTCCACTCTCACCCCAATCTCTCTCTCCAACCCCGAATACTTTTTTCTTAGACGGAGTCAAATCACACCCTTTGGGGAACCGTCCGGTACTCGAACCATACCCCGAGACCTGTACGAACTCCTTCGGTCCCACTGGGTGGACAAGGCTTACATCAGCTCCGTCCAGAGAAGAATCCCTTAACCTTCTTGAGTGGTAATTCCAGAGAAAGCGGAGTCTTTCGGACATTCCGACAGTTTGGATTCCGTCCACGACATGGTCTCTTCTCATCGTCCGAGGGACCCGGGGGCACCCGGTCCGGGAGAGAGGGTAGTTGTGGTCGAGGTGACGGAATGGGACGGGACCCACAACTCTGGGGTCGGACAGTGACCGTGGTCGGTCCTGGACAGGTACTGGTAGGTGGGGGTAGGATGAAAGGACCGGGCTCGGGATAACTGTCTAGGGGGTCTTAGACTTCCTTAAATTCTGTTTACCAATTCTCCTACCTCAATTATTTTAAACTTTTTAACTCCGGACAGTGAGGTGATTTGAAAAAAGTTATGGTGACTGTCTTTGTATAAAGGGGTTACTCACTGGAAGGTGTCGACATCGCCCGTCCGCATCGGCGTCGTCACGACGGTCCTTCGGTCAGACGATAAATAGTTTATAATATTCGACCCTGTGTGATTAGACCTCGTCTCCTCCTCAGGACGTGATATGACGGACCCCACGAGGTCCACAACCGGGGTCGGGGTCTGTCGGTCACCCTCCACTGCCTACCGGACGCTAATCGAGAGGGGTGGAGGCGGGTCGGGAGACTGAATGAGGGTCCTCGGACTGGGAGATCTGGTCGACGAACCGGGCCTCCCCGGGACCCACCCTCCGTACCACTCCAGTCCGGTCCCGTACCCGGTAGGACTACGGGGACCTCTCCCGTCCGCCCACTCCGGGTTGCACCAATAAATAACCTCACATTACCAAACACCGGCAACCAGCACCTCCACTTTAACTAGTCAACCTCTTCAGTCCAAGATAGTTAATAATGTCGTTAATCAGTTCAGTCTTGTAGTCTTGTTCCCAAGACCCCGACTCCCTGATTATAATCTACCTGTAATGGGTACCGCGGGGTCGGAGTCGAAAGGATTTGACCCTCGTCTGCACGACTGGGCTCCGAGGTCTTGGAACCCCTCGGATCGACCGAAGGGAGGAGTCCCATCGACCCCACTTGGACCCACTCTCGAGAACCCGACCTCTGTCTGGGTCGTGACGAAATTTGCCGTAGGGACCGGGTCCACGTCTTTACAGGATGGACAGGGTAGGGTAGGAAATACTCTTCACTGTGTTGAGGATGATCTTTAATGAGTCACCGGTTACAAATACCGTGTGTAAAAAGTAAGACATTCGTTTATATCTAGTGACTGTCGTGAACAAACTTCGTCGATTAGAGTGGGAGACAAGAAAGAAGGTGACAGAAGGAGAGAGTGGAGAGAAGGAGAGGGGGAGGGGAAACGAGAGGATAAAAAGAGAATGGGTCAAGAGAAAAAGAGAAACGAGAAGAAAAGAAAGGGAAGGTCTCCAGAGAGGGTGTGGGGGGACGGTGAGATCGGGCATAAGTCACTGTCTCGAGGGGAACTCCGACGGAGTCTCTCCTCTCCGGAAAGGTGACTCACTAACATCGAGAGAAAGTCGGGATCGACACCAGGTCCTCGAGACTCCTTTCCCGGCTACGACAGACGGGGCCGGAGAGTTCGGAAGTCACGACTCGCGGTCTGTCTTGTCCCGACCGACCCTTTTGACCCAGTCCTCTCGTTCGGGGAATCGTGACACCAGAAGAACGTGGAGAGAGATGTCCGGGCGACAGGGAGGAAGCCGTGTGACTAGTGTGAGCCGGACTCGATAACAACGTACCAGCAGAGAACAGGGAAAATCGAAGACCTCTCGACCCTAACACGGATCTGAGATCTGTCGTGGATTAGATTTTCTACCCTGGTCCTCGGACGTCTTCTCTGTCTCTTCCTTACCAGAGTCCCCACACTCCTTTTGGACTTTTCACCAAATATCTTGAGTTTCCTCTCTCACCCGTTCCATAGTCAACGACGTCTTACTAGTTCTTTATAAAATCTTTTTTGGTTGATAAGTAACCGAAACCGTCAGAGGGTAGAGGGATACATGTCCCGGGACTATGTGTCACGGGTCATTCGTTCGTGGTTGTCTTAACTTTCTTCTTACTCCGAGGTCGACTCGAAACTCCTGAACGGATGATCAATCCTTCTGTGAGAGGAGTAATCCCTCCAACGTAAAATAGGATATTCGTCACTTTTAGTACCTTACTAAAAAGTGGTCCCCACATAATACCGACGGGACCACCCTCACACTCTTAACATCAATTCTTTTGGACCTCGTCTAAACTGAGGACCAGGTTCGTTTAGTGGTCGAAACACTGGAACCCGATGAATAGAGGAAACTCAAAGGTGAATATATCGTCCCGTTAAAATTAAAGATGGGGAGTTCTACCACCTATTATATATATTTTATGTCTCATGTATCATTTGTGATCACCGATAATAATAATAGTAGTGGTGAAGATCTATGTATGAGCTCTCTGTATCTTTTTATGTAGGTGAGTTTGTCTGAACATGTGTTTATAAGTATCGTCGTATAAGTATTGTCGGTTTTCCCCTTTCGTTAAGTTTACAAATACTCGAACTACTTATTGTTTTACCCCATACAGGTATCCTACGTTATAATAAGTCGGTATTTTCTTACTTCATGTACGATATAAGGATGTAACTACAACACCGTACTTACTGTACACGATGTAGTACCTACTTGGAACTTTTGTACCATTTAATTCGGTCTACGTTTTCTGGTGTGGCAAATACACTTTCCAGTTCACATCCGTTTATGTCCCTGTCTTTCGTCTGATTACCAAAGACCCCAACCCCCTTCACCGCTTACAGAGACTATTACCACTATCCCAAAGAAAAGTTCTACTAATTTTACTAGACCTTACTCTATGACCACTCCGAATATACTACTACCTTCATATAAATTTTGATGACTTAACACATGGGACTTTCCATACACTTAACACCAAATTTTAATAGATTTATAAAATAAAACATGATCGAAGGATAATCTTTTATCTTAGTACAATTTTACATAATTAAAAAGTATGACTATTATTGGAAGGAACCAGACCCAGTACGAAGTGAGAGAGACGAGGAAAGGGGAGGAGGATGGTGCGAAGAAGGAGACATCGACGTCGTCTGTCGGTACACATTTACGAATTATTTACTGATAGTAACAACTACTCAAATATCAGGAATTTCTTCGTCTCTCAAAGTCATCCTTACCAAAATATAGTACTATACTTACAACGGAGTCGGACCCTAACTCTTTGTGACTAAAAATGACAGGTAGTCGTTTGTCACTGACTTATAGGGGAGACTCGGTCCGGAGCACCACTACGTCGGAAAGAACACACAAATCACAGGGATCGGTTGAATGATGTAGGAGTACCGTCCCTCACACAGAATTGGGAAGAAATTCATATCTGTTGTGTGAAGAATCGTTATTTTCAGTTCCTCATAAACAAACAATGAAATTACAAGGTAAATTGTGTATCAAGAACTCTCCCAACGAAACCCCGTCCTGGTCTAGACTAAGAAGGTACAGGACCGAGGGTCGGGTAAGTCCCAACCTGTCTAACTTACCTTACCAGTCAAAAGCTTCTCCTCTCACTCCACGGGTCTATACCCGAAACCCCTCCTCTAAGACTGTCACACCCCCAATTTCATCGGATAGAAGGTACTGACAGTTCCGAGATGGGGTTCGTCTGTGAAATGTGTCCGAGTAGTCGACGGCCGTGAATACTCTCTGCCATCTACGTACCGGGGTTCGTTCGGAGAAGAAAAATATGAATTTCAAGAAACAGAAGATTAGTACCCTTGGTCACTGGCCTCCTCTGCGGACGGACTCACGTGTGCGTCGTTGTTCATCGCGTCCACTCCCGACCGTGTCGACCCAACGACTACCGGTCTCGAGTCGGCTGAGATCGTCCGTCCTTCACTCGTCCCTTTTCTCTCGTACTTCGTCTTCCTCTCCGTCTCTCGTCTTTCTTCCCAGGAACAATAATGAACCTTATGAGACACGAAATCTAAAGACACACCTAAAACACTTACTTATAAGTAGACACATGTTTGTTTAAACTATTACGTCTGTAAAATTACTTCTTATGTAACCTCAACCCCACATAATTAGACATACACATAACCATATACACAATCGTACAAGTCGACACATATAAAAACATCCGTGTCGTGTGGATACACACACATATCGTGTAGACACACACACCGTGGAGAGATACACCCATCACTCAAAAACGTGTATACGTACGTGGACATCCTCGGAATTATGGGAATGAAGACACAGTCTCTCCTGGCTCTCGAGGAGAGAGTCTCATCGAACTGTACACAAAGTTAGAGAATCCAAAACAACGAGGTATAAAGACACTCGTAAAGAATGTGACTTCAGTTCCGGACACGGTGGAGGGTCCCTTCCGACTCCCAGGTGACTAGTGAGTGTCTCCGAGACAAAGAGGAAGAGGAGGACAGTCCTCGGTTAGGGAACGTCTCCTTACTTTACCCTGTGTGTGGGAACCTAATACGAGCTCTTCCCCTCCACTACTTCGAAAATTCCTGAAGACTCTGGTTCCATTCAGAGTTTCTTTCCTCTTCCGGACACCCGTGAGGTACGAAGTAAAGTAGAAAGTGAGTAATTTAATACAGTCTGAGATGTGGTTTCCGGTGAAGAGGAATCTCCTAATAACAGATAAATTTATGTTTAGGTCGGAGGTGAATAGTTCTTATCCTCCGTAGGGGAAAGGACTGGTTCTTCGTCGGACCCGGTGAAGACCGAAGATTCCTGATTGAAAATTTAAGTCAAAGACTCCATTACTCGGAAGGTCGAAGAAGGTACTTCCTCTCCCCTATCGTCCTGTTTTAGAAGCGGAGTCATGACAAAGGAGTCCAGAGTACGTGAGCCGTCGGAGTAGTCCATTGAGAAAAGGTAGTAGAGAGGAAGACCTTGAAAAGGGACTGGGGAAAGGAGGTATATGTGAGGTCTCCAGGAATACATCTCATACTCCGTTTTGTCAGTTGTAGAATTAAACTAAAAGAGTAGGTCTGAAAACTTAGAAGATTTTTGTCCGACGGAAGACGAGGAGAGTCGGTAGGTCGATATTGAATCTTTCATAAACCGTCTTAGATTCTTGATCAATATAGTGTTTACAGTCTCGACCCTGGACTCTTTGGCAGTTCAGACCACTACCCTTTAGAATAGTTTCATTTTATTTATTCAGTCTCCTTTTATCTCGACAAGACCAACTTCCTCTCGGACAGGAAGGGGCGACCCATCGGAGGTACCTCCGACACGATACCCCGTGTGTAAAAGTTAGAGACTTTGGAGCTAGTTTACCCCTTTCACCTCGGGTCCCCACACAACACTGAACGGAAACCAGGGTCTCGCTCAATCGTAGTTTTGACAATGATTCTAGTACACCATCCAAGTGACCGTCCTGTCCTTGACCTTCCGAACCAAAGACTGACAGTTAGAACCCAAAAAAGGTTGAAGCACCTTAGAGAGAGACCGTTTAACCGACGTCATGAAACTCTACTAATTCTCACCGTCCAGGGTGGATCACCGTCTATGAGACACACAGAACTCATTCTCGTGAATCCAATCCAGTGGACTGACTCGTGAGTCGACCCCAACACTAGGGTGGGGGAATGACTGACTGACTGGAGTCCGTTCCCGAAGACGAGAACTTCGAGTCAAATGGAGACACTTTACTTTTGTGACACTGACTTACCAAAGACACCAAGGTAAGTTATATGGCGACCAGACACATCGTCAGTCTTATTTGATCCAGTACGACAACATTGTTGAGTTTTAAAGTCACCGAATTTTGTTGTTTCTAAGTAAAAATGGAGTACGATGTGCAGGTAGTAGGTAGTACCCAGTCGTCTCCGCCCGAGACGAGTAGGTGCTACGACTCCCTGGACTGACCGTCTCGTCGGCGGGAGACCCTCTCTCGTGGGACCTCCCGTAGGGAGAACGTCGATGTACGAGTCGGACCTTCATCCTGGGAAATGAAGGTGAGTGTTGAATAACCTGTGTCGATTAGGGTACAAGGACGGGATCTCAACCCAGTCGAAGGGGACAAGAGATTCCTTTAGGGACTCGTGACAAATTGTAGTGGAGCCCCTGACGTAGGGGCAGTAATAGAGGACAAAGTCCGGTTCGGTGACAGGGGACTCTCGGTCGCGACGGGAACCGGTTTTAATGTGGACAAAACAGTCCAACACACTGTATCGCGGTCCTGACCAGACCAATGCATTTCGTCCTCTTGTCTGGAGAAGTATAGTCGTCCCTACCTTCCCAACCCCGACGACTCCCTGGGATTACTTTAAACCGACGGGTCCTTTACAGAACTACAGTCGGTATAGTTATGTTTCAGTCACAGGGTTTACTCATTCACCGTCAACGACGGAGACACGGTCAGTCTAGGAAGATCTGGTGTCTCCCGATGGAAGACTCATCTGACTCGAGAGTCTTAGACACGTCTCCACCCGTCGTTCCTCCGTTCGTCTTGACACGGTACTCTTTTCCGACTTCCGTCACCCCGTAGACCGGTCCTTTCCTCTCTGACGTGCACCCGTGTCTCTGTCGACACTCCTCCTCCCCTCCTCTCCTTTACCTAAGTCACGGTCCCGATCCTGTCTCGGTCCGAATTACCCCCCACCGACGACGGTCTTCCTCGGGGGAGTGTCTCGACACTGGGTCCCGTCCCCGACGGAAAACTCCGATCTTCTGGCGAGTTTCGGTCGGTCCCCAAAACAGTGGAGAGTTGTACTTCTGACAAAGAGACAGTAGTGGAGAGACGTGAACTCGGGAAATGGGTCCGACCTAAAGGAGAAGACATTACAAGTCGACAGACGACTCGTGGAGATGGACTAACGAGACCCCAGGGGAGTCTAAGGCGGGTGCACTTGGTGGGAGTCGAGAGGGACCTGTACTCGTCGTAACAGAGAGAGAGTCAACGAGTCGTAGAGGTACCAGTGGGTAAGAAAGGCGAGACGGGAAAAAGAGGTCCGACGTTTTTTTGATGGAGAAGTTTTGACATTCCTTCTCAAAGTCCCCCCTTTGTGACGAAATCTAACCCAATACAGTGGGAGCCGGTCCTTCATTCGTCGTCGACGAGTCGAGAACTCAAGTCCGGGATACAGTCACTGTATTACTAAGTCCGGACCTCCCACGACTCCGAGGTCGGAGTCTGGAGTACAGGAACGAGAAACAGATCTGTGCCTAATGGTGGTGAGACTAGAATAGAAGGAGGGGAAGACAGGTAGGCTGTAGAGGGACGGTAGGTCGAGTCGGAGAAGGTGGAAGTGGACGGAGAGATATCAGTTTATACATGAGAAATATCTTTTAAACATTAATATTTTCGGTAGAAAGGGTAATACCTTTTAGACCTGTCATATTTTACTTCCATTAATTTATTCAGGCACGTATAAATATTTACTGTAGACATCCGGCCCAAGACCCGATCCACCCTTCTTCTATAGACCCACTTGGGGAGTTCCTCGAGTGTCAGACTACTCCTTCGTCTGGTCATTTCACATTGTGGTGACTCAGCAGTAGGGTCCCTTCCGGTCCCTGACACCGTTGGGTGTCACCGAAGATTAGGACGGACCCTCTAGTTCCTTCCGAAGGACTTTCTCTACAGTTGACTTGACTTAGAGTCAATTTTCGTAAAATCGGGATGATGGATATGTATTGATAATAGTTACAAAAATTAATAAATATCATTATCCATGGTAAATAGTTCACGTAGATCTGTGAGACGGTCCACGAGCTTATATATTAAAAAGATTACAACATTGTTTCGATACTCCATCGAGAATAAATGGGGGGAAAATGTCCACTCTTTTGACTTCCATTTTATTTTCTACTGAAAACTTTTAGTCCGATAATATTCGTCGATAACTCTATGTTTAGTCTGGCAAGGAGAATACTATGATGTAAATGGAAAAGACCTGGTATAGATATGTATTCACCCAAAAAAAAAAAGAATCGGACCAACTATCGGATGACATATTTGGTACCCAGAGTTTGACCGTCGGTGTAAAATAAAACGGTTAAGTCTCAAAAAAAATTTACACTCACATTACGGTATCTCCAACATTATACCTGAGAGGTCGGTGTCCATAGACAAAGGATAGTACAATACACGAATGCACAGTCCGTAAATATAAAGGAAGAACCAGGATTTCCATAAACTCAATACTGGGATCAAGGTACAAATTTTAGACACAAAAAAGTGAATAATAAAGAACTACCAAAAGGGTAAAGTCTTAATGGGTATTCGGATTAAAAATTAAAATAAGACGGAAAATTTTATACAGTGAATAGATTCTTAGAGACAGTGAAATTCACCGGATTTACTAAACAAAGAGTACCGAATAAACGAATCAAGAGACTCGTCAGAGAGACACACCTTCGGAGGATCCGGGGGACTCTTCTAACTCTCCACCTACTTCGGGTCGAGGACAGAGGACTCGACCCATAGTCCTCTCCTTCTAGCCCTCTCCGTCCGCGAGAATCGAGACTATGGGTGTCCGACTGAAGACGGAATCCTCCCCAGGTGTGTCTCGAATACCCCCAAAGTTCTTTCGTACCTAGTGGAGGTCCGTCTTACTCGTCCCGTCCGAAGTATCTCTTCCATTGGACACTAGAGTGAAACTTCCTAAAGTGTTCGACTTCCCAAATTATGAATTTCGAATCTGGTAAAAGTGTAGAATTGATTCTCTGTTGTCTCTCCACCTTTATATAGAGACACGTGTACTACCGTCTATTTTGTTTTTATACCCCTCGATAAGGTACTACTTATAAGTCGACTCCCCCTGCACGACCACCGTCGGGCGTAGAGGTGAGGGTCTAGGAGTGAGGTGGCTCTGAGAGCTCCTTAAATAACGAGTAAAATTAGTGTGGGTCTCTTACTTAACCGTCCTTATAATCCGTCTATCCAGATAGTATATATAAAATAAACGTATAGGGTCACTGTCTTAGTGTTCGTGTAAAGGACAGACACATAAAAAAGTAAACGACGTCCCCATCGACCCCTACGTCCCGAGGGGACCCGGGGTGTAAGGCCCGACGTGCGGACCCACGAGGGTAGTCTAGACCTCCTTCGGTAGTCCTCTCTTCCCCACTCCACACGTCCTTGCATCTCCCAATACAAGACGGACCGGATCCTACTTCTCTTTGGGGGAAGGGACGGAGTGGCTCGGACGAGGGACGAAGCACGCAGTAAAGTCCCCGACCACACGACGTAGGGACCGGGACACGAACCGGGTCCGTTGTGGTAGGCTGGAAGTAATCTCCAAGAGGTACCCGGTCTGACTCGCGCGGTACGAAATACCCCTATGTGGAAACGCAAGACAGAAAGAGAAAATTGAAAATTTTTGAACAAACAAATTTATATAAACATATTCCATGAGTATTGACATGTCGAGTGACAATTAAAGTGTTCGACTTATATGGATTAGTTCTTCATCTGATAATGTTCGTAAGTAAACATAGTATGAGGGAAGGTCAGTGATAGACAGGGAGTTCCCATTCGTAACAGAACTAAACAAAGTGAAATTAAAAATGTTTGAAGTTTTGATCATGTTGTTTAAGGGTATTTGAAGGTGGGTATAATGGTCAACAATTGTAAAATAGTATGAACGAAATAATATATCTCTACTTATTATATTTCTGTATATTAAAAAGACTTGATAAACAATATATATGTACTAGGGGAAATGGTGGTTTATGAACATACTTACGGGATTTTTTATTTCCTGTAAAAGATATATTGGAGTTACGTTAAGAGTCTTAGTCTCGTAATTATAATTGATTAGATGTCTACAATAAGTGTAAAGTGGTCAACAGGGTTATCAAGCAAAATGTTCCTTTCTTTTAAGACCTAGGTTTCAACCTAAGTCAACAGTACAGATAAATCAGAGGAAATTAGACTTTGTCAAGGAGTCAGAAAGAACTGTAAGATTGTTCATGTCCGACCAATAAAACATCTGACAGGAGTTAAACCCAAACAGATTACAAAAAAATACTAAGTTAAGTCCGACACGTAAAGACCGTTCTTGTGGGAGACCACAAATAAAAGTTATTTAAGTAATCCGTAGGGGTACGATTTTCATCCTTATACTTTAAACACAAAATTTAGAGGAAAGGGATTTATCCGAGACTTGAGGGATTTCCGTTCTTGCCCAGAAAAGAATAGAGGTCCCACCTTCCACGTCTGTGAACTCAGTCTGACGTCCTCAATCACAAGACGGAAATAATGAACGATGGTCACCCTGGGACGAAATTAATGAAGGAGAGACCTACTACTCCCTCCTCTAGGAGACTGGAGGAATCCCGACACTCACAATCTTGTCGACCAGGGTTTAGTCCGTTCTAAGTAGTTAGGTATGAGTCTGATTCCTCACCTTCAAACTCCTCATTGTCCCATAAATGCGTCAGAGACTCAGGGTGGGATGTTCTGCACAATTAATGTATTCCCCTTCTACTACTACCTCTTTGAACCGTATCGGGTGGAATTAGTCTACTAGTTTTAATTGTAGGAGTCAGTGTCCATGTAGTAGTAGTGCATGGAGGGCTACACTGTGCGACTCCTCGTATGTTGGGTAAAAGAGTGGAGTCGGGGAGAAACGGGGAGAATTGGCAGAACGGCAAGAAGAGAGACCCCGTCGGGTCGATAAACGTCTCCTCGTTGTACTAGGTTAATTGTACAATTTTTATAACTAGACCGTCGTTTTCCTCCTAGTCCACCTCCTTTCTTACCTGGGACCCTACGACTGTATCGTCAGTGGTTCAGAAGTACCCTGACTACGGTCGTGACATGGGTCGAAAGGAGTTATGTCTACACCTGAGACTCGATCAAGTCCTCTGAAAGTCCAGGGAATCCACGGGGAGAGTAGGGGGTAAGAGGGGAGGACAGACGAGATGTAAAGGGTCGGAGGAAACAACCTGGGGGACATGAGGAGAACAGTAGTGAGAGAGAAGAGTCCTGAAGGTAGCAGGGGACGGGGGGCTCAGAGTAGAAGACGGGTGAAACAACTGGAAGGGTGGGTCCGGAGAGACGGAGGGGGTCGAAGTCCTGTACCATCTTCGGGACTGATACTACACCCAACCCCACCTAGGTCCCTCAGTCCTCCTACCCCGCATAGACTCAGACACTCTTCGGTCCCCCGAGACACGGGACTGCAGGGAGATTTCCGTTCGACGTAGAACCGGAGAAAAGAAGGGAGACGGTGTGAAAAGGACAAAAAGAGGGTCCCAGAGGAAAACGGTTGGTGGGGACGGGATCGAAGGGAGAGTCACTTGTATAGCGGTCCAAATAATAGTCTAAACAAGGGACTCATTACGGGTCGTCGTCCCCACGACGGTATGGGAAGAGGGACATTGAGAGTGGGTGTCTCGACGCGACGGGTCGGTGGGTGGAGGATTGCTCTCGGGTCGATCCGAAGCGGAGCCGGAGGGTCGGGAAAGGACATTTACGTGAGTCTCGGTCCTCCCCACGGTATAATTTAGTTCTTACTACTTTTGGTCACCGACGCTAATAGGTCGGCTCTACGTCGTATCCCTCGACCAACGACGACCGAGGTCCACTCCCGAAGACTTTGATTAACGTACACCGAAAATAATTCTTCTACCAGTGAGAGGGTGAGGACGACAGGACCACCGGAGGAAGATCCCGCAGAGGTGGGTCACAGGAGACGAAGACGTCCGACCCAGTGGATGGGACAGGGGAGAAGGTGACCTTAGGACAGCTTCGTCTCGGAACTGGAGTAACGGGCATCGGAAGGAGAAGTAAAGGAGTCTTCGGTCCTTGTTGGCATCGGGTGTAAGTACCTGGGATTGGTTCCCGGAAGAGAAAGGAGGGTTTCTTTTATGTATGTCTGGATCATCAAAGGAAGGGTTCCAAGAAGGTGACCAATCGAGAGGTGTTCGGACTTGAGCATCGAGTGAGATAATTTTTCAGTAAGTAAGTAAGTCGTAAAAAAAAAATTTAAAACCGACGGACTCAGAAGTAACGACGCACACTCGAAAGAGATCAACGTCGTTCACCCTCGGTGGGAAGTAACGAACACACCCGAAGAGTAACACCACCGAAGAGAACAACACCTCGTACCCGAAGTCAACAACACCACGTGTCCGAAGGGAACCGTACACCTTAGAAGGGTCTGGTCCCTAGTTTGGGAACATGGGACGTAACCGTCCGTCTAAGAATTGGTGACCTGGTGGTCCCTTCAGGAGTTGTATAAAAAAATTATATTCGAGACACGATTCGTAAACCCTTTCTCGTACTTCATCTTTGGAGTATACATCAAATTACAGTAACAGGACATGTAAAAATACTTTTTCAGACCAGGTCAAAGTCTTCAAAGAGACTTCTCGACATATGCTGAGGTCCGCATTTCCCCCAACATGAGCTTAGTCCCACACGAGTTTAAATCCGGTATCCAACTGAGAAAGGGTCATGATAAATCTCTCGGGGACTCTCTGGACCGCGAGTGGGGGTATCTTCAGGTCTTGGGAAAGGGTAACAAGTTCTTTTATTGTCATGATTCTGTTGGATTTTACTACTACGACTTCTTCTCAATGTTTTCCATCTTTACAACGGGACCTCTTCTGAGTCCCTCCGGTACTACCACCATGGGTTTGGTTGTCTCACCACCCCTTTGAGGACAATTCGAAACGGACGTCGTTTCCTTTTTTCCCACACAAAACACTCCGGGGTGTTTGGTCACCTACCTTTCATGGATCTCCTCCTCAAGAGATGGTAAATTCTCTTTAACTGTCCGTGTCGACTCTGTGGGGTCCGTCACCTCCACAGG
This sequence comes from Capra ibex, assembly GCA_006410555.1. Taxonomy (NCBI): domain Eukaryota; kingdom Metazoa; phylum Chordata; class Mammalia; order Artiodactyla; family Bovidae; genus Capra; species Capra ibex. The sequence continues at coordinate 238,366 of SJYO01038430.1, forward strand.
ACTCTTGAGTCAATCACAACTCTAACAGGTGTCTGAGTCCCAAGGACCCCTCTTCGGAGTCCTCGGTGGGACCCAGGTACCCCCGTAGGATTACTTGAACTGAGGACCGAAGACGAATTCGGTCTCGTGAAGAAGGGGAATAGACACCCCGAGGTACGTCTAATTTAATCACCCGAGCTATTTCCTGTCTTTACCAGACCTGGATTGTCTTCGTCTCTATAATTCTTCTCCACCGTTCTTATGTGCCTTCTTGACATGTTCTTTCTAGAAGTGCTGGGTCTTAGTACTACTACACTAGTGATTAGATCTCGGTCTGTAGAACCTTACACTTCAGTTCACCCGGAATCTTTCGTAGTGATGCTTGTTTCGATCACCTCCACTACCTTAAGGTCAACTCGACAAAGTTTAGGACTTTCTACTACGACACTTTCACGACGTGAGTCATACGGTCGTTCAAACCTTTTGAGTCGTCACCGGTGTCCTGACCTTTCCCAGTCAAAAGTAAGGTTAGGGTTTGTTTCCGTTACGGTTTCTTACGAGTTTGATGACGTGTTAACGTGAGTAGAGTGTACGATCATTTCATTACGAGTTTTAAGAGGTTCGGTCTGAAGTCGTTATGCACTTGGCACTTGAGGGACTACAAGTTCGACTAAAATCTTTTCCGTCTTCTTAGTCTCTAGTTTAACGGTTGTAGGCGACCTAGTACCTTTTTCGTTCTCTCAAGGTCTTTTTGTAGATAAAGACGAAATAACTGATACGGTTTCGGAAACTGACACACCTAGTGTTATT